>VZTO01000426.1:45417-66672 GCA_013400615.1 Syrrhaptes paradoxus | reverse complement strand
CCTGTTGGAGAGAGTCCAGAGGAGAGCCACAAAATTAATCAGAGGGCTGGAGCACCTCCCCTATGAGGACAGGCTGAAAGAGTTGGGGTTGTTCAGCCTGGAGAAGAGAAGGCTCCGAGGAGACTTAATAGCAGCCTTCCAGTACCTGAAGGGGGCTACAGGAGAGATGGGGAGGCACTCTGCATCAGGGAGTGTAGTGAGAGAACAAGGGGTAATGGGTATAAGCTAAAAGAGGGTAAATTTAAACTAGACATTAAGAAGAAATTTTTCACTATTAGGGTGGTGAGACACTGGAACAGGTTGCCCAGGGAAGCTGTGGATGCCCCATCCCTGGAGGTGTTCAAGGCCAGGCTGGATGAGGCTTTGAGCAACCCGGTCTAGTGGGAGGTGTCCCTGCCCATGGCATTGGGGTTGGAACTTGATTATCTTTAAGGTCCTTTCCAACCCAAACCATTCTATTATTCTACTGCATATGTGCTTTCCCTGTCAGCTGTACTTAATAGAGTTATTCTTAATCTGTCATAATGAAGGGCAGGACAAGGAACACAGCGTGATGTATAGAAGAAACAGTGACTGTAGCATTGTGTTTGCCATCATATCAGTGTGGTGGTCAGGACAAGGAAAAAAAGGTGATGAATAGAAGAAGTAGTGATTGTAGAGCTATTGTTTGCTGTGATTTGAGTGATGTTTTGATGCCTTACTAGCACAGGCTATTTTCCACTCAAATGGGGAAAGAAACCTCTCAGGCTAAAGTCCTACTAAAACCTATGTGCATTCTGAACTTTGATTGGAACTTAAATTTCCTCTCTGTTCTACATATGCTAGGGCACATTTATATGTTTACACTAAGTTTATTAATTCTGTAGCCTATTTTCTGTGATGTATAAACATCAAAGTGGGGATGAAAATGTGCTCATAAAAATTACCTTTAGCCATACCTCTCACCCCATGTCCTTTCATAAAACAACATCCTTATTTGTAACAGAAGTTATAGACTGAGTTACTCTCTGTACTGTATGGTATTTTAACTGTGTAATTACTCCACTGGTTAACAATATTTACTACAATGTGGTTCATGGCAGCATTCCTGCAAGTATCTCTCAGTAAATCTAAGTAGATGTGCCAGGGCTGTTACTTAAATTCCTTTGCAAATATTTACAAGAGTACATCAAGCCCAGTGAATTATAGCTACTAAATTGCTGTGAACACACTCATGAAAACAAATCCTGTTTGTATAAGAAAGAAGGCACAATCATTCTTTAAATTGTATGATAAATCTTACAGCTCTGAAAAGGTTGAAAGTCATTTGCATTTGGTAGAGGGAATGAAATGCATCTTAATAGACTTAAATGTTTAGCATTGTTAATAAAGAACAGCAGAATATAACAATTTTATGGGTGTGATCAGGTGGGTTCTGTGGAACTAAGGTTTGATTCTGCAGTTGGATCTTGTTCATTGCCAAAACTTATTTTTCTGTGGCAGCAAATCATGCAATAGACTTGCAGACAAATATAGCATCAGAGCTATTATCTTACGGAAATAAACAGTAGACATTTGTTTAGTCAGGACATGTATGCTTAATAAAGAAAACAGATTACTACAACTTTTTCAGAATTGCTATTAGCTTGATTGGTAAAATGGTCACTTTAAATAATTTTATTGAACTCAGGAACAATAAAATATAATAGAATCAGGATCCCCAGGTGTTGCATGATACTGTATAATTGTGAGAAATTAGCCTTACTACAGCAACTCTACCTAAAGTCAGAGTTCTACGTAGCTCCTCTTTTAAGACATAGTTAACATTTGAAAATGAGCAATTTTCTTGACTTCTTTTAAAACGTTTTAAAAGAAGCAGCTAATTTCATGTGCAGCTTTGCAGACTCAGAATGCAATCCATTTCTATTAAAAATGAAGATATGACATAATGAAGTCTGAACACTCTTTCAAAATTAATACTCAGTGTTCTTTTGTGTCAGGGAACATGTGTGTCCCAGGTGAAAACTTCTTTCCTTCTGAAGAAAAACAGTTAATTTTTTCTGCCCCTTGTCCCTTTTGTCATAAAAATAATTTTATTTTGTCTATGTGAGGAAATGTTTCTTCTGTCTCAGTATGAGTGCAGAATAAAAAGAAATGCCCTTCATATCATAAACAGAATGTTTATACCACCTATCTACATTTCCATTACTATATATGTGCCTAGCAATGGTTAGACACTCTACATGCAGGGAAGGGGAATGAAACTGTTAAAAATTAATTTGATTCTTACGATAGGAGTCGCTGTATGTTGAGTGAGGTTTTTCCATCTTTAACATGCTGTTGATACTTGCTGATGTTTAAATTGTTGAGGTTCTTCTTTTTTAGACTTTTACTGTAGAAGTTTTGTTTACTTAGGGCTCAATTCTTCAATAAATTTGTGTTTTTTCCTAATCAACAGATAAACAGACATAAAATACAATAACAACCAGAAATAAAGGCAAGGAATAGATAGACATGTTGCCTCAGGCTTTAGATTCTGAGTTATTTGAACTCCAGAGAAACAGACTGAAAAGGACTTCTCCCTCTCCTATAACAAACAACAAAAAAAATCTACTCAGGAAATCCACTTATGTGACAATATGCTGCCTTTCAGAAGAGTTGGAGGGAATCTCATGTGAGACCCAAGAAAAAGTAAGCTTCATTTGTTACTTGTGTCTACGTGCGCTCTAGGAAAATCTGTCATATATCACAAAGGACAGAGGACAGCAAACACAATACCTATCATTCTTCAGCCAGACCCCATTCAAAATGGCCAGAACCTCAAGAAGAGTAAGAGAGCTGCCAGTGCTCCCTTGAAAGCATGGACTCCTTTTAGGTAGTCTCTTTTTCTTGTTGCAAGTACCTTTTTGTTGCCTTGTCCGTCTTTGGTGCCAAGGAACCTCCTCCACTCAAAGCTCCCTTGTTCTGCCCTGCACTCGGGTGGCCAGACCCACGGCCACAGCTAGCGTGAGTCAAAAGCTGCTGCCATTTCAACCCCAAGGGATCCTCCTTTGCAAATCCCCACGCTGCACAGCAAATACCATCCACCTCCTTCACAGGCCAAAAGGTCTCTTGAGAAGGTCTCAGAATCGTTTCATCCACCTGAGTGCTCCTTTCTGAAGCAAACAGTTTTGATGCTATGAACTCCAGCACTTATATCTGGTCCCTGAAGAGCAGCATCTTTTTGAACTGAAGAATCAATGATGTTACCTAGGTGGATTATTTGAAGATAGTTTTGTTGTTGCTGTGTAACCTTAGCTCAGTGACAGACAGTGTTTGATGGGGTAATTTTTCTGATTCATTTGCTGCCTCTTTTGTTTGTTTCTATCATGTTTCACTGCCCTGTCTTTTGCTCCTGACAATAGTTTATGTGATCTTTCTTTCAGTTCGATCATCTTGTATGATTACAGAGACATTTGATAATGCTTCTCTATGGCATTCAAATGCAAACAATACAACAGAACACATGCCAGGGTACTTTAGCTTAGAGCCAAACAGAACTGAAATAAGAAAAAAAAAGCTGGTCTGTGATTTGTAGTCCTTTGACAACACAAGGACTTTGTGTGCCATATGATATTGTTTTAAGTATAAAGCATGTCTAAAAGTTGCTTATATTACTATAATATTCAAGAAGACGACAGCTGGGTATGAAGGTGGCGGACAAAGCAGTATAAATTATGTAATCTTGAAAGCAGAAGAACTGCAGTGGAAATCAGCAACCTTGGAATGTATAGCAGTCAGGTCTTTTAACTCAAGAAGTAATGTGGAAAAATAACAGCAGAATTATTCTGTGACATTTGCTCTCTGAGATAACAGCAGAAACAAGTAGACTGCTTTGAAATTCACCACCTATGTCAGGAGTATTTTAAAAGTGGAATCACCTTTTCTCCCTCTTATTAAATACTAAACACTACTACTCAAGGAAGGAGATGCATTTAAAATTTAAAGAAATTCAAGGGGTCACTTTACAGCCACAGTTCTGTTTTGAATAACAAAAAAAAAGTTTCCTATTTCTCTAGAATCACATGTTATAATTTGTTTTCAACTGATCTCAGAGATGCAGGAAAGGCTAATCTCCGAGTGCAATGCATTTGGGACACATCTTCAGTTTGAATTCTGAATTGGATTCTTGTGGTGTGAGGAATGTTCTGAATATTTACATGTTTTTTCTTAGAGCAGCATTGTCCTGAAATGTACTATGTTTCTGGAGTGCCATAATTGCTCTGTAGGAGCTGTATGAGTCTCTCAGGTAAATGAAAAACTGATACGAGAGTCTTAAAATGTGTATTGTGTGAATTCCCTTTACTTATCTGACTCATATTCATTTTCAGAACAATTATAATCTGTTGTGCATATATGTCATTAAAAACTCATTCAAATCTCATCTTTAAGCTAATAGATTGGACAGCTTCTTTCTTTATTTTTTGAGCAGTCCTGGGGTAGCATATGGAGGAATTTGTACAGACCTTGGAATCCATGGATTATTCATCGATCATGAAAGTGTGCTAGGACTGCAAGTTGAAAATCCCCTTGAGATTTTTATCGGAGATGCTACTACATTTTCAGCCTCACTTTGAGATAAAATAACATCTCAATCATTTTTATTTTTCTCCTTGAATAGTCAACACATAGCGTTTGAAGAAAGGTCTGTAAAGGTAGCCACATCACTACTGTGTTAGAAAAGTAATTTCTCTCTCTCCCATTTTGGGAGTTTAGTGTTTTCTTAGGGAAGCTGACCCATGGAAATGTATGTGTCTCAGGGTGCCCTTGCTGGGCTGCTAGGAGAGTCCTAGCGGCTGGTTAGGAAGGGGAGAAAGTACAATATTGAATGCAATGTTTTATCCCTTGGGACAGGGAGAGAAATCATCACAGGGACTCACAGCGGTGCTCAAGTATTTTCACAAGGTAGAGTCAATTGCATAGAGCTTTCATTTTGAGCATTTAATTGTTCATTTAGATTAATTGCTTGTTTCACTACATTTTTGGATTTAAAAAAAAAAAAAGCTTTTGACTTGTTGGTTAACCCAACACAAATTAAAAGAAAAAAACCTAACAAATTTCTAATATATTTAAATTTTTATTAATTTATTTTGTACAATTTAAACAATTTGAAGTTTTTTGAGTTGATTGCAGGAATGAGCTGGGGGGAGCAAAGATATGAGATACTTAGAAAACTCTTCAGGGACAGGAATCTTTTCCTTCCAAGTTCTGACTGCTGCTACCACACTAGGACATGAAAGGAATATATCTCTCCCCTCCTGATGTAATTTGAATGTGAATTTGATCTTCCTAAGGAAGGAAGATCAAATATCTTCTATCAAAGCACAAATAAAGAAAGGGAAGTGGAGAGAATAACACTGTTTGACGTTGTTAGAGGTAACATGTAACCTACTGCTGAGCATATGTTGCAGACCTACCTGTGTCAATATACAGAGAGTGTGTCTATTATAGTCCCATCTAGAGACCTCGGTTCTTCATTTCAGACAGTAGCAACTGAAATTTTCAACTTTAGAGATATAGCTGTAGTTTAACAGCCTTGACCTCAGTCTGTACACAAGGGATTAAGTGTGTTCATTCAGACTGTAGACTGTGCAAAGAAGGACTTATGCAGTGCTCAAGCGCACCCCCTCTTTGAGTCTTTGTTAGAGTGGAAATAGCAGCAAATGGAGGAAAAAGGTATCAACAGGGGCTTACTAATGAGTCTAGCTGCTATTTGATACAACATGCACGGCTGGCTGCAGGAGGACCCAAGCTGCCTCTGCTTGTTTTCCATGCCTGGTTAGATACCAGTCTGCTATTCCTGAGTGGAATAGATAGCTATCATCCATTTGGCTCCGATAGTTTTACAGTGCTGGTGTTCACAATAAATTACCTGCTCTAACGTGAAGAATAACCTGATGAGGACAGTTCTTTTGTAGCGAAGCTAAACACCACATGAACAAGGAATGAAAGAGCATATATTAGAAATTTTATTTGACAGGCTAATGCACCATAAAGTTTTGTTGAGCTTTGAGAGAGAGGTTCAGAGATGCTGTTGCGTAAGAGAACCAGTCTCTGCTAGTCTTCTAGCTCCTCATTGCAATGTCCTCATAGGACCAACAAAGTATGAAATTGCAGTAAGAGCATGAAAAAAAATTTAAGTGAAGTACTTTTTATTTTTTTCTCAGTAAATTTTATAGTAATAAAAGTTGAAGGTTTTATCCCTGTTTGTTAGATTTTTTCCTCTGATTTTGCTTAAAAAAAAAAAAAGTATTCCAGACCTAAATATTGTGTGCTAATAGCAATTTATTTCTATTTAAAAAGACAAAAAAACCCCAACCCCTACAAACGTTAAATCCCTGTGATGGTGGCTTATAAGAAGGATATTTTCTCTGCCAAGTCTAGCTGTGAGATAGTTGATCTAGAGGAAACTACAGTCACTCTCCGCCCTTGCAAAGCACACTGTCAAACATCTGTTGTTATAGTTGTGCACTGGACATGTAGCACCATAATTTTAGTTGGCTTTATTATATTTGTTCTTTATACATTGTTTGTGCCTGGAAATCAATAAGAAAGTTCAGACAATGCAGTGGTCTTATTTCATCATGTTTTGAAACAAAATCCCTTTGTAATGCCTGAAATATCTTCAAATGATTTCTCCTGTCCTGTTTACCTTCTAAGGGCCATAATATAGAATTGATTATTTTTTTCTTTTTTTTCTTTTTTTTTTAAGGTAGAGCTTCTTACTTAAATCAATGGGGGGAGGGGTGCTTAAAAATCAACAGGATGTTATGACCCTGAAACTTAAGACAACAGTGGCTCTTTAATCATATCAGAAAAGGTGATTAAGATAACACAAACAAACCAGTAATCCACAGGCAAAGGAATGGATGATAAATTGAAAGCAACCATCTGTACCAGAGCATAGCTCCATTTAACTTCAGTGGGAGCTTTGCCTGAAAAAGAACAGAAGAATCAAGTAAGAAATGTGAAGCAGTGTCATCAGATTTGTTAATCAAACATTTGTTACTGAGCTAAGGTCACTTAGCAAGAGCAGGTTGGTTTTTAAATAAACTACACAGGCAACATCTCTGATTTTTTGGTTAAAAGAGCTTCTCGTCCTTGGGGACTGGGAAAGCAAGAAATGAATGCAGATGTTCAGAGCATCAAACTGCCTATTCCTGAATGAACAGGCTAACCTGATGAAACAATTCTAAGTCTTTCTCCAAAGACCTTTTGGACCTTCAGAAATCTGACTGGACTTTGACATGCATAGCAGGGATTTACAGAATTATTCCCATGGGAAGCAAGCAAGTGGCAGTACAGGTGCTTCTCGTTATTCCAAACCTTCTCCTCATCCTAAATGGTTATATTTGTTTCGGTTTTGTTTTTTTTCACTAAGCTGAAAAAAACAAAGCAACTTTAACTTTTTTATCAACTTTGTCCTTTTGCAATCTGGTATTTGAAATTTCTGTGGGTCCCCTAATTTTTTTTCAGTAGAGCTTCATACCCATGCAGGGGACAAAAGCTAAGAGGACCCTGCTTAGGAATTTTTTTTTCGGTGACTGAGTAGTAATAAAGCCAATTAGGAACCCTCGATCATAGTTCTGTAAGTAGTATGACAAATATGGAGATGGAGATATTTAAATAAAATTCTAGAAACTGAAGACTCTATTCGCCCTTTAAAATGTAGCAATAAATTTATTTACCATATTAAGCTACTTCTTAAAGTAGTCTTGAGGGAAAATGTAGGCAGAAACTGTATCTGTGTGGTTGCTCTTAAAAAGGTGGTACTTCTGTTATATCCTGTATCTAGTTGTATCCTAGCTCTATGCCTAAGTTTAGGACTCAAGGTGGGAGCTTCACTGGACAGCTATGACTTCTCAGATATGATGGAAAGTGGCTCAGCAATTCCATACACCAGTTCCCTCAGGACTTGCGGATGCATCTCAACAGGTCCCGTAGGACAAGGGGCAATGGGTTCAAGCTGGAACATAGGAGGTTCCACTTGAATATGAGAAAAAACTTCTTTACAGTGAGGGTGACAGAGCACTGGAACAGGCTGCCCAGAGAGGTTGTGGAGTCTCCTTCTCTGGAGACATTCAAAGCCCGCCTGGATGCGTTCCTGTGTGTTCTGATCTAGGTGTTCCTGCTCGGGCAGGGGGATTGGACTAGATGATCTTTCGAAGTCCCTTCCAATCCCTAACATTCTGTGATTCTTTGATTCTGTGATTCTGTGACTTGTGCACCTTCAGGCTCCTGAGATGGTCCCACAGTGGTTCTTCATTCTTCCATTCTCTGCCTTTGCCTTCTGTGACTTGGGTGGTGTGTCTTGGGCACTTGCTGGTGAAGACTGAGGCAAAATAGTCATTGAGTACCTCTGCCTTCTCCATATCAAAGGCAACCAGGTCTCCTGTTACCTTCTGGAGAGGGCCCACATTTTATCACTGATGCATCTATAGAAGTTCTTCTTGTTGCCCTTGACATCCCTGGACAGATTTAAGGGATTTAGCTTTCCTAACATGATCTCTGGCTGCTCGGACAATCTCTCGGTATTCCTGCCAAGATACCTGTCCTTTCTTCCAGCCTCTGTAGGCTTCTTTTTTGTATTTGAGTTTGTCCAGCAGTTCCTTGTTCATCCATGCAGGCCTCCTGACATTTTTGCCTGCATTCCTCTCTTCCTGAGCCTGGAGGAAGTGATCCTTGAATATTAGCCAGCTTTCTTGGGCCCCTCTTCTCTCCAGGGCTTTATGCCACGATACTCTAACAAGCAGATCCCTGAAGAGGCCAAAGTTTGCTCTCCTCGAGTCAAAGGTAGTGAGCTTCATGTGTACCTGCCTCACTGCCCTAAAAACTCCACCATTTTGTGAAATATAAACAGACCTTTTAGTCTAACAGTCTCACTGATATCCCCTTAGTAAAGTTTGCTTTTGTGATAATTACATTTTACCATCTACAGTTGTTTACAAAATGAACAGCTTTTCTCTGCTGCTTCTAGCCTTGACAGTTTTCCTCTGATAATTTGTGGTTACAATGAAATATTTAGAAATATGTCTTTGCTTTCTGTTTGTTGTTTTCCTTGTTTTGTTATGATAGCAAATGATTTTGGTTGTGGTTCTGGTGGTTATGGACCACAGGACTAGTTTAGGAATTATGCCTGAAATACCGTAACATTAACACTGCTGTTTGCCTTGAGAAGAAAGCTGCAGGCTCATTCATTTTTTCCTGTTAATAGAAAAGGAAACATTCCCTGTTAAGGAGGGAGTTCCCAACTTCCAGGAGGCTCTGGAGAGGCAGGACTTAGGATCACATCCTCTCCAACACTAATAGATTTTATTTTTGAAAGAAATACTTCATGTCTATGTGATCTCACCATACAGAAATTTTGCTTTTTTTCAGCTTTGTAGCAAGTAATGAACCTCTGCTTGCATGTAGAACTGTAGAACTGTTATTACTATATCAGACCATACTGCTTACTAATACTGATCATTTTTGATAAAAAAAATCCAAACCATTTCCTATGGTAATTGCGTCATTGTTAGTTGAACAAAGAAGCAGGTAAAACTTTGAATAGGTCAATCTAATCAGGCACCACTATATAAAATATAAAAAAATATTTTTCTCATTTTATTTCAATGAGGTTTTTTAATATTAAAGCAGGTTTGTTTAGTTTTTTGTAGTTCAGGTGATTCCAAATCTTATTTTGGTATGACTGCTTTACATTGAAAAATGTGAATCATAACAAACTTGATACAAAACCGCTTTCACTTATAAATCAAATTGACTAACATTTAAAATATTTGAGTGTGATTTAAAACCCAACTCTAAGCCTCTGATTTTTGTGAATTCTTGTGAATGTCATGGGAATTTCAGCCGTACCTCTGTAGTTTAATCAGGTTTGTGAATTTCTGAAGCAAGCTACTTGGAAAGAGCTGACAGAGGACAGAATTAAAGAAAAAACACAACACTCTTGTCTGATAAAAAATAAATCTGGGATTTGAAATTCTTAAAAAAAATATTTTCCCACCTGCCCTTCAAAGGCAGTCTTCTGTTGCCGAATGGAGCTATGAACCTTCAGCCTCCTAAATTTCTAGAAACCTGGGCCATCAGCCATATACAGTACTGAGTTAAATTTTTCTAAAATTTTTTCTGTATTATTCCTATGATTTGAAACTTTGCTGTTTCCAGAAATGTAAGTCCCAGTCTTGGGCACAAAATTCAGGTTGTAGTAGTAAATTTATATGCTGAATAAATCTGAGTGTGAAGCTAAAAAAAAAAAAAAATCAGGAAAAGTACTCAGTACTGGCTGATATATTTTTTAAAAGTTCAACTGTAAGAAAATATCTTTTCTGTAGTGGTGACATATCTAATTGCTAATGCTCTTGTCATCCATGTTATAGCCTTTGTTAGAAAGCACGTTAATAATTCAGCAGTATTGGCAGTTGGACGAGACTTTTTTTTCATCCCAGCCCTCATACTCATTTTCTCCCCATCTTCCCCAAAATTAGAGTGTAAATTTACTAGGAAGCCTTGCTGGACTCTGTAAAATGAGTTTCAAGGCCAGGTAGAGTTGTCCTATGCCATTTACAGTATGGGGGGTGGATGTCTCATGTAGGGGAGAACAAAACCACACTGTCTATGGCATCTTGAGTAAAGCCTGGAGACAGGACTGCATGTGCCGATTTCCCCCACTGTCAAAAAAAAGTCACAAACTCTCATGCTGAAGGCTGAAGGTGTGTTCTTGAATCCAAGCGTGTGTTAACAGGGAGCTAGCAATCTCAGCCAGCCCATACACAGACTTTTTTTCTCCTTTCTTTGTAATACAAAAGTAGCTGGCTGGATTAAAGTGGTAGCAGTCTAATAGTTTGAGCCCCCAAATTGTTACACATTCTGGACTGAAATAAGGAACATTACATTTCTTATGGCTACTCTGCATACCACCACCACTGCATCAAGCAAGAACACAACAGTGGCAAGTCTATGTTAAAATCACATTAACGATGCGCTGAACAAGAAAGCTGAGGAATTCAGAGAGAAGGCTGTCCCTAATCCCCTCTCTGGCTGTAAGATTGTCAGATGTCAGAAATCAATAATCCAGGCACAGCACTGCTTAAATGCAGCTGTTAGAGGCTCACAGCAGAGTATCTGTAAGCGGAGGCAGTGTGGAACAATTTACTTGCTTTTTAAAAAAGCATTTGAACGTTTTTCACTCACTCAGATAGTGACGAGCTTCAATTCATCTATGAAACTACTTTACATGAGCAACACATATCTTTATATTGATAAATACTTCAGTACTGTCACTTGGTGCAGATAACCTCCACCCTAAAAGACCGTACAGTCTAAACAGGCAAAATGAATAAAAGGTAAGAAATACGTTGTTATTCTTCCCTTTTTAGAAGAGGGAAAACCAAAGTACTGAAAGGTTAAGTGGTTTGTCTCTGGTCACACAGGGAGCCCATGGCAGACCTGTGAATTAAATGCCTCTTCTTGTAAGAACTGTGCTGTCTCCTTAGGAAATATGAATAATAGAAAGGAGGGAAACTACCTAGCACAAATTTACTGTATAGTACTTGAATAACATGGCAGGTAGCACTGGAGCTGAAATAATGAACTGATAGCTGAGAGTGGACAAAAATGTATTATAACACTGCAGAATGTAAGAAACTTGGTAATTTCTTCTCCCACTCTGAAGCTCTTTTCCTCATGGCAACAAAATGTATGTATTTTCTCTGTCAGTACCTCCACCTTTCCACTTGCGACTGATCTTTACACAAAGGCAGCACTTCTGAGGATGCCACGTTCCTACACCCATTGTCAAAACTCGTCTCCTGAGCAGGGGAGAGAGCCTGCAATTCACATCCAGAAAGGCTGCACTGAGAGCTCCGTGGCTACCTGTTCTGCTTGGCTGGTCAAACAGCCCGCATGGCTGGCACTGAGAATGCCAAGTTCTGCCTCTTGCCCTGCCCTCGGCTCTGACATACAGGGAGCGTCCATGTGCCGGGCTGCCTGGACAGGGGGATAGCCACAGGATGCAGCAGAACTGCAGGAGGTCCCTCCAGCCATGCATGGGAAACCATATGGGTTGTCTGGCACAGAAAGCCTCTCGATGGTGACGTACTGTGGTCTGTAGGTGAAGAAGGAACAATCTAAAATAATTTAAATCTGTTCCTTACATGGTTCATGATGATTTTCTTCTTATTTTCTCCAGTTATATTTTTTTCCTTTCCCTTTTGCCCTAGACAGTTCAAGCAGTAATCTTAATTGTTTTCACTTTACGCAAATATAAATTCACAGCTTGACACTGAGGCTCGTACTTGGTAGAGTTTAGCTTTTTTCAAGCACAGGAAGTTGGCCTAATTTCAACAACTGACAAAGCTAGCTGAGCTGCACAAAAATTAGTACATGACTAGTAATTAGCTAAACCTTGATAACGGGTAGTTTGATCAGCTACTGTGAAACAACCTTATAAAACCAAGAATTTTCCAAAGCGTTTAATTGAGCTTCAGGCCATTTAAACATCAACAACTCTTCTGGCTTCCTGTAAAAACTCTCAGCTACAGCTTTTCATTTTATAGTTGTGAATAATATAACAAACAATACTTTTGAAGTTTATAGACTAGCTAGATTCTTGTGCAAGAAAACAGTATTTTCCATCCAGTGTTTCAAAGATGTGGCCTTGAACTTGATTATTTATAAGGCCTTTTTTTTTCTTTTCCTTCTATTTCTGTAGGGCAGACATTGTACAATGTGTATGGACTTCTAGCATACGTTTCTTTCAAGTTCTTTGCCAAAACACGTTATATTTAATGCAAACAGGCCTTTGTCTCTCCAGATAACTTACTGGAATAGCTAGAGGGTTATCAACTTTCCAACAATAATTTTCTTGTCAAAATATTTTTGTTTCTTTCAGGTAGAAGTTCTTCCCTAGAAATTACAGAGGGCAGGTACTTCAGCTCCTGATGGTGATTTATGGACATATTTTAAAGACGTAACTTTCAGGAAGCATGCGTTCATGTGAAAACAAAATAGAGCATCCATCTTTATTAGTAAAGAAATTTGAAAAGTCAGGTATGTGACTTTTCTTAATCATATCATTCTGTATACCCATATACAGTATTTTTCGGTATCTTCTTATAGAAAAATATGCTATTTTCCTTCTGTATTTATAGTTGTGATAATGCTTATTTGCCTTCACATTTGTTGTCAGGCTCTTTTTGATGCTAAGAGAAAGAAACAAGAGGAAGAAAAGAGCCCAAAAGAAGCTAGTATTTCTTCAGAAGAGCGGATGGACTGGGGTAGCTCGAAAAACAAGCTTTTCCTTACAAAAAAAATGATAAGCAATGAGGAGTTGGATAATTCAGTGCTTTTTCTTTTTGCCTGCTTTAACTAAGAAAAGTATTCAATAGAAAATCAGATATGAAATTGCTTTTCCACTTCTAGTGGTGTGAAAAGAAGAAAGAAAAGGATATGGCAACTCTTTTTCAAGAAGCAATCTACATGTCAAAAGAAGCATTATTCAAATTGTTTGATGAACAAGCATCAACTTAAATTCATGGATCTAGTGTGCGTGATCCAAGCTTTTCCTCATCTCCTGTGTGTGAACATGAACTCTGGAGGCATTTCTCGGTGCTGACACATGCTGGCTGCCTGTTCTTTGTCGTACCATTTGTTATGCAGAGAAGCACAATCACTCAGAGATGAGGAAATGTTATTACTGCTTGATACCAGAAGATTGGCTCAAAAATGTCTTTAGCTTCTCTGTAGCATCCTCTTTTCTACTTCAATGTCCTGGACTTATTTGCTTGTTTTCAACTCTGCACTGGAGCTGTAGATGGCTGTGATCAAGGGACTTTCTCTGGAATACAGGCAAAGGACAGCAGGATTGCACCGGTACTCTTGGCACTAGAACTGTAAATATCTGCGCCTCGCTGTGCTTCATTTCACCTATTACTTTTTCAGTGAAACAAAAAGCCTATTCTATTTCTTGGCATAAAACATCAGTATCTTCTCTGGAAGAGA
The DNA here is from genome assembly GCA_013400615.1 of Syrrhaptes paradoxus. Taxonomy (NCBI): domain Eukaryota; kingdom Metazoa; phylum Chordata; class Aves; order Pterocliformes; family Pteroclidae; genus Syrrhaptes; species Syrrhaptes paradoxus. Next base: position 52,653 of record VZTO01000426.1, on the reverse strand, counting down.
AGACACCAGAAGCTGGAAGCAATTTCTGTGAAAGTTGTGGCCCTTACACCTCTGTAACATTTAATTATTGGGATCTTCCATTTTTGAAATTGTGTGAATCACACAGAATCTCCATTTCTGTTTAAACAGCTTCTTAGTAGCATTTCTCCATGCTTTCTTGACTATCTACCATGGTTTGGTTTGTTTGTTTGTTTCATCCTGGGCCACGGGTATGTTTGGAAAACTGGTCTGTGGGAAATGTTTCCCATGCTTTATGTAAGTAACTCCAGGTAGCATAGCCTGTATATTCAAATTGGATGACCTCTTCAATCATGTGCTATTACTTCAGAACCATTTGTCTGCTGTTTTCAGTGATGTCTGAAGATACAATCTCAGACCTTTGTAGCAGCACGCTTGGACTGATGAAGCTGTCTTTATACATGCATGCCTGCAAGTCAGATAAAATGTCTGTACCTAATGGAAAATTTTGCTGCTAGACACCTGACACTAATGAAATACACAGAACGTATTTCTGCATGCCATGCTCTGCCTGTGAGCAAAAGAATCAGCTCTCTGTTTTTAAGTATGTCCCTAACAAGGCACAGCAGGATGTGCCCAGTTAAAAGAACACATTGCTCTTTCCTTTAGCTTTGTTTCCAGCTGGCAACATCTGAAAAACATTTGATAAGTTTAAAGAACGACATACTACACTACAGAAGGGGAAGTCTTTTGTCATGCACTTTGTGGTGATCTGTGATCAAAAGGCTGGACTTACCTTGTTCAATGTGTTTGTGACCATATATAGCTGAAAGAGGAAGGCTGGTTTTTATGAGTTTTTTGTTTTGGAGGTGCTGGCATGATACCCTGAATAGAGAGAGGCTGCAACAGAGAGGGAATATTTTTTTCCTCCTCTTCTGCTGTAAACAGATCTCCTGCTGGTTAGAGTTTGCATCAGAGATGTGCATGTTCAGATTTCTGCTCTGAATTGGGTGGGGAGAAAAGGTTTAGATCACGGATTTAAATGCTGCAGTGAGCTCTGGTCAAAGATCATCTTGGACATGAGATATTTCTCTGTGAAATTCTTTTTCAACGTTTTCCATTAGAAACTGTTTTTTTTTAGAAAATAACAACCCAAAGCAAAGGTAAGAAACTCTTTCTCTGCATCCCATGCTGCTATGTTCTGTAACAGTTCTTGGAAATGGTAGTGAAAAGGATGACCTGACAGTTCGTGATAGGCGAGGCAAGAAAAATTAAAGCAAGGGCTCTGGAAACATCCATCCTTTTTAACTTCTGTACCTTCCTTTTCTTTTCAGTAATGCTTCCTGATACTGAAACAAGCCTAGCTTTTCTGATGAATATCAGTGAAATGCTCTTCCTGTCTTAACTGAACTTCCACTTTTAACTTAACTAAAATTCTGCATCCTAATGACGATTTACTTTAAATCATTTTTTTCATAAAAACAAAACCAAAATAATTTTCACTTTCTGCATAAGATTGGTAATTCATCCATGTGAAACTAAATAGAGAGGCCATTTGTGGGGATTTTTCTTGATTTTGCTGTTTGAAATCTAGCCTGAAGAGAAAGGAAGTAATTTCGCCCTCCCTCCAGCAATGTATATGGCCTTATATGAAATCATGCATGCAACTTTCTTTTTGCTACAGCTACTTTCTACTTTTTGCTTTTGACAGTTGATCAAATCTAAGCCTCCACCTGCAGAAATAGTTCTTCTAGCTGGCTCCAGCACTGCAAGCAGATTGATGCGGTTTGCTCTGTTCAATTGTAGGGAAACTTCACTGACCTTGTGTGCATCTCATAGGCTTCAGTGAAGATACAACAGTGTATACATTTGGCCCACTCTTTTCCCATTGCTGTTCTGTGTGGAAAGTTCACTTTGATACAACATCCTAAAAATTTATGACCTAGGATATATAAAATCTGAGACTTCATTCTGATATGTTAAAAATACAAATATGTATTTTAAACTAGGATTTTATTGTTCCATTTTACCAATTATGGGTTTTTTTTGCAGTCAAATTGGTGAACTGAGTGTAACTTTGATAGTTCACTAATTGCTAGCATGACATGTCTTTCTCAAAAAGTTTTCTTTTTTGCTCACAAGAGTAAAGCTACTGAGCTCCTGTGCAGGATTCAGCTCATCTGTCATTGAGACTGATCATATAACACTAGTCACTTTACAGTTTGGGCCTTTAGAAAATGGATAGTTGTAGCATTGGGGAACTTTTATATACATCAATCTTACCTGTTTGGATACTTTTTTCATTCAAGTGCAATCGGACTATGTGCAACTTAATTTCTGATGTAATGATAATGAGCACACTGACTCAGGTATTTTGCTTTTGTTTCACCTCAGGAAGTTTTTATAATTATTTGAAGGGATAATATGTAGGGTTCCCCCAGTTACATAACTTTTCTATTAGATTTAAATTTACCTCTTTAATCTCTTTTCCTCAGCAACCTCAATATTGCTATAGGCTCTGGAAGTAATACTCACTTTAATGCTCTTGTGAAATACTCTTGGATGAGGACAGAAATGATATAAGAAAGAAATCAGGTTGCCACAATTTGATAAGAAGGAGCTACATATATGAAAATAAGTCCTAGTCCTACCTCCTTGTTAACCAACAGGACCTGGCACTCAGCCTGCTTCCTGGGGGACAGAAGGAGCATCAAAAGCAAAAGTGGAGAGATCAGGGTTTGGGGATTTTCCTTCTAAGAATACTGTATAAACATGAGATGAGAAATATAGTGCTTCTGTCTTCAAGCTGACTTTAACTGTGATTTTAATGCAGGTAAAAATGTCTGGAAATTATGAAATGAAGTAGCAACTGTTTGGGAAATTGTAGAAGTGTCCTAAGATCATGTCATATTTTTATGCAGAAGAATGAAAGGTCATTTTCAATTCAGATTCTTTTCTACAGCTCACCATCTCTTTCTGTAAGCATTTGGTAATTTGGAGGTTAAGTTTGCTAATATTTTCAGGGAAACTGACAGTGAAATTATTCAAATAATAAAGTACTGTCTGGCTTTATGGCAACTGCGGGTAACACTCATTTTCCAAGGTCAAATTGTTTTCTCATATTTCCATTTTTTTTTGCTAACAACATTTCTAATTTGGTGGTCAGATGGTAGTCCACAGGTAACGTCTCAAAACTTTCCTCCTCCCATATTATTTAATCTATTTCTGCAGAGATTCTTGAGAATTTATTCCATGGAAAGACTGACAAAATAACTTTCCCAATTTATCTTTCCTTCCCCTGAAGGGTTCTCTCCTCCCTGCTGTAGATATTGATGTTTCTGTTTTGTCCTCTGCTGTTTTTTGATTGTTTGGCTGGGACTTTTTGAAAACATTCTTGATTCCTTCATCGGTATTTCACCCTCCCTTTCCTTTGGTTCCTTTCTTCCTACCCCAGATAAATGCTGGTGTCCCATTTGCCTCTGCCTGGAGTGTATCAACTATGTATCCATTTCAGATTTTTTGAAATTTAGCTTCAATCCCTAGTATTCTACTTTTCCCAATGATTTTCTAGCCTTTTATTTTTGCTTTCTAGCCAAAGGTGTATTCCCTGAGCTGCTAATTGCCTGTGATTCTGTCGTCCATACTTGTCCTGGGATTTGTACTTTCATTGCCTTTTTTGCATCTGTTCTCAATAGATCATCCTCTGACTCTTTCTTTCGATGTATAAACAGTGCAGACAATTCTTGTCCTCGTCTTCCCCCTTGACACTACAATGTTTTGCCATAATGACAAGCAAGAAATTCTAGCCCCAAAAACTGAAGCAAGGTTAAGCTTAGTATGTTCACAGGATGGATCTTAGAGATGTAATTGGATGAGTTTCCTGTAAGAATCATAAGTATTTATAATATATATTTAGAGGATAACAATGTTATTTTAAAATAGTAATGTGTGGAAAAATAGGGAACTACAGTAGAATACTTCCCTGATTGTAATAAAGGGTACAACTGACAAGGGAAGGTTAGAGGCATATACATGGTAAATTGCATTCACATTTATTTAAATTGGTTTTAGAATTAGTCTGTAACCACAGAGTACTCCCACTGTGCCATGTGTTGTATAGCTAAACAGAAGAGGAATATTTCAGAAAGACTAAGCAATTACAAAAATTAAAATGGTGTATTAAAAAGAAAAGGCAATAGTTTACTTTTCAGAGAAGATTCCCATGTCATCTCCAACCTGCAGATTGTTTTTGCTAGTCTATGGTGATTGCTTGTGCTAAATCATAGAATCATAGGATCATTAAGGTTAGAAAAAACCTCAAGGATCATCAAGTCCAACCCAACACCACCTAACTTACTAACCCATGTCCCTAAGCACCACATCTACACGTTTAGGGACATGGTACAGGTGTCAGACTTCTTTCTTGCAGTATTTTGTTTCTCTCCTGCTCCGGCAGCCCCATTAATATTGGCATAAGAAGACCTTGGTGCTCCCCACCCTGAAATGGCTGTTCCATTGCAGGCCTTTGTAGCAGGTGAGGGATTAGCCAGAGGAATTAAAATAATTGAAGTGATGGGGCTTTGAAAAGTCAGAGTTAAACTGACCAACAGAGACCTAACCCTGCTACCACCTTCCTGATTTCTTCAGCTGGTTACCAAAAGCTCCTATGTCTCTTGTCTCCTTCCTCCTGTTTAACTCTCAGTAATGCTTCCTGCAAATATTAATTTAGTTCCCTCTTCCTCTCATCTAATTAGTAATACATTATTCTCAAACTCACTTTTCTCCATGCCTTTGGCGTCTGCATTCAGGCAAGCATCCATCAGGAAAACTCAGTATGGCTTGAGGAGGTCTCACCTGCTGCCCTCACCCATACCCATCAGTCAGGCCCATGGTTTGCTCATTTTGACTAGAGAGGCTTTAGAGCAATATCTCAGCCTCACAGATTCTCCTTCTGCTTCTCACTTCTGAGATGATTTCCATACAGAAGATTTTATATCCAACTCATTCAGCCTCTCCTCTGTCTCAGCTACAGCAACATCCTTCACTCTGGCCTTGACAAATAACGTTCTGCTCTGCTTGTAGCCATGGAGGACAGCACTGAAAAGATTTCTTTCTTTAGTTATGCCTCTCTTGAATCTTTCCTTTTTCTCTGCTGCATCAGAAATAACAGCTTTTGCCTTCCAGGTCCTTTAGAGTCCAACCCTATCATAGCTATTACCACTCATTCACTGTCAAGATGCTGACTCTTGCCTTTGATCAACATATTACAGCAGCCTCCACTGCCTACTTGTTAAATTTTTAAACAACCACTTGTGTATGTACTCCTGAGCTGCCTGTCATGCTTGGAGGAGCTTCTCCATCCAGAAACTTAAACTAAACAGACACTTTCCCTCCTTCTGCTTCTAAACTCTAAGTTGAAAGCCCTAAATGTTGTTTTCCCTTGCTTACTGTCCCCAACATAAGTAAAAGAAGAAACACTGTAACTCATGGTGGTAAGCATTGAGCATATGATGCCATGAGGCGGAGCACCCGGCATTGGGAGCATTCCCTCTTGCATTCCCTGATGCAGCAAGTAGAATCACTCTGTGGGAAATCAAGAAGACCACAGTAAGAAGTCAGTTGTCTTCTGATGACAACCTGCAATCACCAGTTTAAAGCAGTGTCATAGTTTTGATCCTGGCTGACAGCCAAACACCACAACAACCACTTGCTCATCCTCTCCCCACCTGGGGTTGGGGGAGAGAACTAAAAGGGTAAAGAGGCTTGTGGGTTGAGATAAGAACAATTTAATAACTAAACTGCAATAATAGTGGATATAATAATGATGATGATAATAATAATATTAATATATACAAATGAGTGATACTTCTTACCACCCAATGACCAAGGCTCAGCCCATTCCTGGCTAATGATCCCGGAGCAGGGAGAGTCCTGAAACCACAATCCCAGAATGGCTATAAGAGCTCAAGCATCCGAGAGAGCGAGATGACCCTGAGAGAGGAGTGACCCAGAGGGTGACAACCCGGAGCAAGAGACAGTGCTTCTGGACAGGTCCTCATCTATATACTGCGCATGATGTGCATGATATGGAATAGACCATTGGCTAATTTGAGTCTCAATCCTAAACCTAAGGTCAAATTCTAGGCTAGTAATTGGGCTGTGCTCCTTCACAACTTCTCCTGCACCTGCAGACACTGGCACAGCAGAGAAGCTGAAAAGTCCTTGACTGTCCCAGCAGCAACTATAAACATCAGTATGTTATCAGCTTTCTTCTCAGCACAAATCCGAAACATAGCCTCACACTAGCTACTGTGAAGAAAGTTAATTCCATCACAGCCAAAACCAGCACAAGCAGATATTTCATCTCAATGTGTAAAAGGAGTCTCTTCAGTTGGCCTTTCTGAAGAGTGATGTAAACCTAGGCTATTCACCAAGAAAAAGGAGAGAAAGAGATCGGTTGCCTCTTTTTCCGTCAATAGTATCACTTCTAATTAACTTTTGCATAGCCTTACTTTATTACACGTTATAAAAATACAGGTTAGAGGCAGCTTCCCACCATACATTTCAAATGAACACAACAGAAAAAAGCAGAGAGTGTCTTGCCAAAGTAGTGAACTGTACAATGGTTACTGAACTTGAGGCATTTTAGGAAAGTTTAGGCAGAAGGAGTATGTTCGGGAAAAACAAAACAAAATGAAGCAGATAGGTGCAGACTGAAAGGTAAGCAGTGCTTTGAGGAAAAGTCAGCACAGTATGAAGGAGTCTCGCTTTGATTAAAATCCTGTCTGACCTCTTGATTCCTGACAAGTTGGGCTTGCCCGCATTCTCACAAACCTGGGTAAAGTGAGGCATGACCAAAGAGCTGCAGAAAGCTAAAAGCGCAAAATTCCCATCGGTTGCACATTCAGGTGCTGGATGGGAGAGCTGCTGCAGCTGGGGCAGGAAAAGCTCAGCTACCTCCTGCTTCAGGATGCATCTGTCCTTCCTTACGAAGTTTTCAGAACACAGGGAACTCTCAAATCTTTAACCTTGTTCTCCAGTGTGATGGGTTAGCCCTTGGCTGGGGCCAAACCACACACACCCACTCACACAGTCCCTGCCCCTACCCAATCATAGGGGAGAAAATTAAAGTGGTAAGTGGCAAAGAGGACTCATGGGTTGAGATAAGGACAATTTAATAACTAAGCTACAATAATATTGGAAATAATGCTATATACAAACATACAATGTATACACAGTGATACTGCCCCTCCACACCTGATGACCAAAGGCCCAGCC
>VZTO01000426.1:0-44942 GCA_013400615.1 Syrrhaptes paradoxus | reverse complement strand
AATTCTCTCTCTCTTAACCCAGGACATCCAGCAAGGCAAAAACCCCCTCTGTTAGATTTGGGTTAAAGAAAAAAAAACAAAAACCAAAAAACAAACAAAAAAAAATGACAAAAAACCCCACAAAAAAAAACCCAGGAAAAAAACATGCTTGATAAAGAGAAGTTTGCTTATTTGAATGTTAGCAAATTTGTAATAAATTGATATAATAAAGCCTTTTAATTTTGCTAACTAAATGCTCAATGGAAGGCATATTTTTCCTTAAAATTTATGCATTTAATTTTAAAAATAAAATCTCATAAACGCTTTTGGCAGAAAAAGTGTTCAGACCAGCAGTCAGTTTCATCTTACAGTATTTATCCACTATGATGTAACTTAAAATATGAAATGCTTATTAAAGTGAAAATAAATAACCGAATGAAAATAAGTATGTACATATATAGTTCTGGTCATTAAGTACAAAGAGTCTATGGCTTCAACTAGTAGTAGACTGACTTCAGAACTGTAGTGTGAACAACTGCAGTTAAGGTTAATTTTTTTTCTTTTGCAAAGTTGCAAAAGAAAATTACATTTAAAAAATGGTGTAAGGCAGCTTCATCAGCTGAAAGGGAACAATGTCCCTCATTGAAAATGGTGTAAAACATTTGGGAAGCTTGGAAACTGCTGGAGGACGCTACATTGCTAATTAACAATTACAGGTAAACATGGAAAAGAGAAAGAGAGCATAAAAATGTGGGGCAAAGAGGAGGAAATTCTTTCAGTGCAGCAGAAATGTGGAAGGTTAACAGTGGTGCACAGTTGACACTAGACAAGGATGGTAAAGTTGTCACCAACCACAGTGCAGAAAAGGCAAAAGAACTCAGTAAATATTTCTGTTCTGATTTGGAAAGAACCAGAATGATATACTCATATTTGACAGCACTAAGGACTACTTTCTACTCAATCAATAAATTGGGAGATTGTTAAACAGCAACTGTCAGAGCTAAACAGTATTTTTGAATTTACAGTGCTAGATAACTCTCACCCAAGAGTATTAAAATAGCTTACTGAGAAACTCTCTGAACCATTAATGCTGATTTTAAAGAAACCATAGAACAATTAAGTTCCAGAGCACTAAAGAAAATTCAATGCACCAACAATATATGGGAGTAAATATATTGCCATAAGTTGAGTTGGCAACCTGATGTTAATCTCCAGATAAAACTCAGTGAGGCTGACCTGGAACTCAATCAGTAAAGATAAATACATGTAACCTGTTATGCTGTGTTATAAACTGTTTTGCGAGGGGGGGATGTAAATCTAAAGGAGAAATAATCATAATTTGCTGGTTCATTCGGTCTGGGTTTTTTCTTGGCCCGGTTCTGTTCAGTATTTCTAGTCATACACAGCAACAAGTGCCACTGGGCAATTCTTCCCATGGCCCAATTGTGGGACACTGGGAAGAGGATCCCAAGTGTGCACTCAGAGAGTAGCCAGAGCTGAGAAGTGCCCTCTTGCATGGGTTTCAGCAGGATGTGCAAGGATTGAGAAATCACTGAAACTCAGAGTTTACTAAAGACTTCTATTAAACTAAGTCAGGCAATAGAAATAATTGGAAGTGCAGCCATTTCACACGATCAAAAAATAAATCCCCCTCTCATATGCACTTCTCACAAATACGCTCTTCTGAGCTTTACCTTCTGTGAAATTTTATACAGTGTCAACCTCTGATATTAACCTTTGTCCTTGATCCCCACTGGCTTTATTCAAACTGTCAGACAGCATCCTACTAACTGCCTTCTCCAAGCAATTCTTAAATGGACTTTTAGCTGCTTCTGATATGGCACAATTTTATCCCAAGTCTGTGATTGTGTGTGTGTATATATGTATATCTGTATGGGATCAGACATATGTGAAAGGATTAAAAAAACAAACAAAAGTACAGATGTGTTTTCAGTTCTTGCTTGCACTGGGTTTTCAAAACCATCACTTACGTCACCCTGAAGGGGTAAGATGAAGCCTGGGCCGCTTGGATGCAGATCCTGAGTCAAGATTACACCTGCCCTCAGGAGTTACAGTCCTAATATGCTTCAGAGCTGCTTGTGCTTCACCTTAAAGTGCTTAAATAATATGTGGGCTCCTGTAATAAAATGTGTCTTTCCACAGGTGATAAAATGCAGACTGAGTGTGGGCAGCAAAGACACGGATGTACCCGATGCCGACAGAGGCCTGGTCCCAGTCCAGGGTTTGGATGCTGGAACACACCTTCGCTAATGTGCTGATGTGGTTTTTGACTCTCTGCTTTAGTTTCCTTAAGCATAGCGCCCAATTATCGAGTCTTACTTAGCTAATGTTTTGTAAAGTGCCTCTATTACAACTTCGGAGTTTTTTATCATGTGCTTACTCAGTTCTTTGCATTTTATTCATGATATGCTACTTATAACAATAGGAACTTTTACTTTTTTTCTCAGAGTTGGGGTCTGAACACCACAGTCTCAGAACATGAACTGATGCTTAACACCAGAAATGAAAGATAGAGAAAGGCAAGTCTTGCAATATATATGGAAAACCAATAAAAAGGCTGTTTTAGTCTTGGCCATTCTCAGTGCATCCTCTGTAAAGAAAATAGAAGAGGTATTTTTATGTCAGTAAAGCCTACAGCATATGTCAGTAGTGGATCAAATATTAAAAGTAATTTTTAATAAGTGTGAATCAAAGAGGGATTAGAAAAGCTCAGGGGCTTTGGAGATGAGACTTCAGTTCAGGGAATTCCACAGCTCAGGGGCATAACAGGTGAATGCTCTGCTACCCATGGATGAGAGACCTGGCAAGGGGGATGATGAATTTGAGATTTATTATTAGAAAGCAAGGACTGAGGGTATGTATAAATGGAGACCAATTTTGATAGCTATGAAAGGGATGTTTCAGATGGCTAATGAAAAAAAAAACAAACTCAGAACAAAATTTTAAAGTCAATGCATTGACTTATAGGAAGCAGGTATAAATCTACCATAGCTAAAGTAATGCATTTGGGTTTATTGCCATAGGTAAACATATGGGATGCGGCATACTGAACAACGGAGTTATTTGTAAATATTATTCTGTATAGTGTGTGCCTATTACTGTAATCTAAAAGCTATAAAGAAGGGGTTTAGAACGGGGCAAGCAGCACAGGGAGTAGCAATAATACCTGCCTTACACCTCCAAAGTTGAAACATGTCACCTAAGCAACTGCTTTTGAGAAAAGCTCTTAAGAAGTTAACAGTAAATGAGCTAAGAAACCAAAGAAGGATACAAAGTTGAAAGTTTTGGAGGATTCATCTGATGTACACAACTGCCACCAGATGGGAAAAACAGAAAATGACAAACAGTACGTAAATGAAAGACAGATGAAAAGAGGAAGGTTAATTTGGGGATTTGATTTCAGAAAGCAGTGTCTTATGCATCCATCACAAGTAATGCCTTCTAGCTCCTTTGTGTGTGCAGACATGCATGCCTTTTTTTCCCCTTCCCTCCACCTTCCTCCCTACCCTGCTTTTTTTTCAGTGATTGATGGCGCACTGTTTGAAGAGAAGCTTAGAGAGAAATCCATACCTTTTTTTGGCATACATCATGAGCTGAGTAATCTCTTGAGAAAGAGAGCTTTAGAGTAGTAGGGGCCTGTGAAGAATTTGGATATGGATCCTCCACAAAAAATATTTGCACAGTATAGTAAGTAAGAACCAGGTCACTTGGGTCAGTACAGAAACTGTATAGTGCTTAGAAATAATGTTGGGAGTTATTACTCTTCAAATAGTCACTCAGATAACACTTATCTAAAGCTCTAATTTATAGTATTGTAAGTTCTTGTGCATTTTATTACTATTATTGTTGGCTTTATTTTTTATGTTTTGCATATCTGAGAGAAATAGGCATTAAATTATGATTTTTCTGTCCCTGGGCAGAATTTAATACTGGGGAGTTACAACTGCCTCCTATTACCATGGTCTCCCTTTCTGAAACCCTTTTGTGACAGATTTGTTGTCACGGTGTTCAGCATTTCAAAGTAATGAGATATCTATGTTTATGAATAACTCACCTGTGTCATATAAATAATAAAATACTATTTATCCATGAATTCTTATGCATTAACCACAATATTCCCATATTTTAATATAAAGTCTTCAAGGATTTTTAGTATTACAGTCTAGTATTACAATGCAGTTCGTGCTTGCTCTGGAGCAGGTTGCGAACAGAGCTACCAGATGACTGGAAAGTCAGCATGTTCTTTTTCAATTCCTACTCAGGGTGAATAACAATGCCCCCTAAAATGCTCTGGCTAGCATTTAATTCCTATTATCATGCCATTTTGCTTTCATTTTGATGCCCTGTTATCACCCACAAGGGACAGAAAAAACATTGATATCTTCACCAATCATTTGAGATCTCTTGATGGTTTTATACCTCTGATAAGCAAAACGGGCTTTATGTCCCAAAAGTAAAATAAACTATTGTATAAGATCATTGTATCTTTCTGTTTATAGGGAAATGAGAGAGCATCGCTAAATAGCAGGTAAGAGAGCCTCTAAACTGTCAGAATTCTAATTTGAGGGCTTACTTTCATTTTTTATTATTAAGAAAACACTTATAAACAGATCTATAGACATATTTAGGTGTCTAAATCCTACTGATATCAGAGAAAGTTGGAAGTCTATACACCTTTGAGAAACTAGGTTTAATCACTTGCTTACTTGGAAAACCAGGCAGTTTATAGCAACATTTTGACTCCTTCAGTCATTTTTGATGGCATGCTGTTGACTGGAACAGACTTTTTTGTATCTTGGAAATTCAACCTCTATTAATACTTGCCAAGATATTGCTTTTGATTAAATTTCAACTATTTCTTTCTTTCTTTCAAGTTTCCTAATTTTACCAAATAGTTGTGGTTATTTAGATTGCTTAGATAATTTCTCTCTCCAAAGACATTATTGTGCTGCTCGACAATTGTTCAGTAGTGGGGTTTTTTTCCAAAAACCGAGAAACTTTGCATTCAGTTTATTTCTTGTCAATGTATTTGTGTAATTTATCTTTGTGTAATTGTGTGTTTAGTTTTGTGTTAAAACTTTGAATCACTTCAGGAAAGTATTGAGAAGCGTTGACCCACTTTGGGGATGTATGGAGCTCATTAGGATGTTGACATAAAAAGTTAATGTTTAGACTCCTGATTATTTATGGAACTCCAACAGATGTTGTGAAAGAGCAACTTCTCTTCTTTCTGGAAAACATACATCAAAAGAGCTGCTGGAATATAGCACAGACCTGTGGACTGATGAATTACTGGGAGAAGATGAGTGAAAATCAATTGCTTGCCATCTTGTTTGGTGTGATAACATGGGGACATAAAATCAGTCAACAGATACCAGGTTCCAAACAAATGGGGGTGGGGGGCGGGGGCAGGCAGGGCAACACATTTGTAACCCAATCCACAAACATGCTGTGATGTTTTGGGTAGGTGTTGCTGTGCAATTGTTTCATCTTTGTATTCTTTGTATGCTTTCCTTTGGCCTATCCTGAGACAGAATGCTAAACCATATGGGCCTTAGATTAGGTTTGACTTAGTGCGAACCTACTGTGATGTTTTATTTGTACTTTGTGCATGTCTCTCCTTACCTGATCCCCAGATGTGCGGTGCAACTATAACCTTTGCTGACATTTCCACTCATTCAGATGGGGCGCAGCACATATCTCACTTGATGATTACTGCTTTGCATCAGGGCACAGCAGCATCCAGACGTGGGAAACATCATTCAGGAGCACCAGCGCAATGGAGAAAAAAGAACGAAACATCTTGGCCCAGAGTGGGAACACTGAATATGCATCAGCCTTGAGTAGGTCACGTATTTTGCTAAAACTTGTTGCTTTGGGACAAAAAGGGTGATCACAGATGGACAGTCTGCTGAAGAGAGGGGATGTACTGCCTGCCTTGCCGTCAAGCCATGGCTGTTCCTAGTGTGGAATGGTAACCCAAGGGGCAAGGGGAGGAGGACAAGCTCTGTGCCAGGGGTGGGACAGGAGGCATGGGAGGCTGCAGCTCTGCCCTGGGGTGCAGTGGGAGGGTGCCGTTCTGCACAGTGCAAGGGGTAGGTGTGCTCCGCTTTTCAGGATTATTTATGTGCCTCTTCGATTACCTTCTTTTTATTTCCCCCTCCACTCCCCCCCAAAAAAGAGGCAAATTAAACTGTGGCTTTGAGCATCACTTGGGGAACTGTGTGAGCATGTCTATGCACAAATCCGTGAGCACATTTGAAACATGCAAGCTGCTGATTAGAGTGAGCAGGGTGCACACCAATTGTTTGGGCTATAGCACACTGAACTGGCACAAGGAGGAATTGCACACGTAACTGTGTCCTGTGTCATTGGAAGTGAGCAGCCATGTAGATTTTGCAGTTTCATATACTATGTGGCCAATCAGGTAGCAAATTGTGCCATGAATTCATAGTTCATATGGCCTAGCAGTGAAGGTCAAATGCAAAAATTTGCTTCAGTGCCCCAAGTGAAAGGTCACAATCAATTATATTTGCATTTTAATAAGTATTCTTGTAGGTGGTTCTTTCCCTTTTTCTCAGCTCCCCCCCAGCACTCATCTTATGGACTGCTTGCCTAGCAGTGCTAGATATAACCTTCAAAAAAAAGTGAAATGATTTCTTATTTCTATTTTTTCTCTCTTTCTTTCTAAGATATAATATTGCAGAAATTACTAAACATTTGAACCTTTTAGTAGAAGGTCTTAATAGCATGAATGTCACAGCCATTAAGGTAATGGAGTAGATTTAAAAAAAAAAAAAAAAAATCAACCAAAAAGTTACTTTTCTCATGAACACTTAAAATGACTGAGTTAGGGAATGCATTGATTTATATTCAGTTATCTTTTATTTTAAAATCGTAATTGTGTTATGAACTAGAATTTGCTGTAAATGCCTACAGAGCAAAAGTTACTAGAAATCATCAGCTATATTGGCATTTCTAGGTTGAGGTTCCTAGCTCCAGACAATGTGAAACTTTAGCCACAGTCATACCAACAGTGGACTGATGCCAATCAAATTTTTGTCTGAGCTGATGGCTATGTCTAAGCAGCACAGGTTAAGCAGTAGAGAAATGGACCCTTGCATCTTAGAAAAGTATATATAGATTTATATATATGTTAGCTCACTGGTAAAGTTATCTGTCCTACCTGATTAATTCGCTATTATATCTATCCTTCCAGAAGCTCTTTTGCTCATCTGAGTAGTTCATCATTATTCTTTGAATCGTCACTTCTTCAAACAAATAAATTAGGGAAGTCACTGTAAGCAGAAATGTAACTGTGCATTGTACAAATTTCTTTTTTGTCTGACTTGAAGGAGGTTTAGTGTGGGCTACGTCTTTCCACTTCACATAGAGTGGGAAAGATTTTCTCAAATAAGACCTTGGTTCTGTGGTGGCAGGAAGCTGGACAACACTTTTAAGTAAGGTGCTGTTATAATTAAAGTGGAAAAGCAAATCCATTTTATGAAACATGAACGGTTTGAAGCTTATTTCATTTTACAGTAAAATGAATATGAGACTAGGTTTTCACGCAGGAAGAAAGGCTTCATGCTGCCTACTAAGTACTGAAAGCACAGAGTGAGGATGGCTGAACTAGATTCTTTGCCTTTCCTCTTTTGTAGCAGAGAGGTTTTATTAATTTTTGCCTATTCTGATTCGAGCAATTGTTATTTTGGATCTGAGAGATTCTTTCTGCAACCTGTCCTTTCTTAGCTCTCCATTTGAGCCTTCTGCATATAAGAATTCATTCTAGCAAATGTTTAATTGAAATTGATTCATTTTCACAAAACATTTAGCTTCCACCAAATTGCATTTTTCCTATCCAAAAAAAAAAAAAAAAAAGGGGACGACAAGTTGTAATTAAATTCTGTACATAGCCATTGGGAAGAAAGTATACAAGATCACAATGGTAAATCAGAGAGTCTGAGTTACAGGTTTTTTTTTTTACTCTCCTGCATAGAACCTCATTTGTCTTAGAAAGACACGGCACACATCCAGACACCAGACGTGGTCTATGTCTCTGTATATAGTGGTTACGTAAAATAATCAGTATTGAATGTTCAGTGGAAGCAGATTTCATGCATAGCATAATTAGGTTGCTCAGGTGACCAGCCCTTGGATAAACCAATTTTCTAGTAAGCAGTGAATTGGTATGCTTATTCTCAACTTCTCCAAAATTTATTACAGCTCACATTTTCCTGTGCCAGGGTAAGTTTCATTGAGGAAAGAAGTTAGGCCAGTGAAGAACCCTTTAAAAAATCTCAGCTGTTGGAATGAATGGTTGACATTTTAGTCACAGATTTGGGTTTCCTTGTGGTTTTGCAGGGGGGTGGTGGTGGTGATATTTTCTTTCTCCCTCTCCCAGCCCTTCACTCCCTCCTTTGCAGGAGACTATGTCTTTTTTTCCCACTCCAGATACGAATCTTGCTGTAGTTACTCCAGTGGTGTAGTCTGAGTACAAAACTTACATGCCAGTGTATGAAGACCATGCTGAAATACACTGTTGTATATCATGTAATATTCTCAAGGTATCTTTTTCAGAACTGATCAGGTTAACTAAGCTGTAAGGGAGGCTCTGTGAGTCTGGGATCGCTCAGCTGGTAGAAAACAAACCAGCTAAAGCCGCATGTTTTCTGCCAGATGACTGTCCTGACCTGCCTCCCTGTAGAAAACCCTGCTTCTACGCCTGAGGCAAGGCAGGGGAGCACTCAGAAGCAGGAGTTGGAGAGAGGCAATGTGGGACTGCCTGACCTTCATTGGATGGGGTTAGGCACATGGGAGACCGTGTCTCAGAAAAGTGAGCTGGGACTGGTACTCGAAGGCTCATGTCAAGGCGTTGCAGTCAGCCTGTGAGCTTGCCCTGTCTTGCAGCATCCGAGATACCTCAGGGGGTTTAGCACCTCCTCCTCTGCTGCTCTTTGTCAGGCCTTAAATTTTAAATGTTCATTTCTTTTTCCATTTCATTTTCTGAAACAAGCTGAGAGTGTTTTCTTTTTTCTGTGCAGAAGTCAGGAGCAACGTGGAAACATGTAGCTGTTCCTGCAATTTCAGCTTTAGCTGTTCTGAGTATGGACCACACGCATACTGTCTCATGTCTGCAAAAGCTAGCTCAATTGGCCAGATATCAATAGTACTTTTTTCCTGCTCTTTTTGTGGGCATAACATTTCTAAAAATACAGTATAGGCTATTATATAATCGGGCAGTCTCCCTTTAAGCCTTCTATTGAATAATTATTCAATATTGAGAACTTATTCAGTATTCTCATTTTGAGAACGCTAATTTATGGTGCCAAACAAAAGTCTGAGTTTTGCCACACTAGTACTATTTTCTACAGGCTTGCAGAATGTATGTAGCTGAAGCTTGAATTTTAAAATACACTTAAAGCCCCATTCATTGACATAGCTTTTAAATGCATAATAATCAAGTTGGAGCCCACTATCTGTTCTCACCCCAGCCAAGATTACAGCTCTGATATATGTCAATGTTATGCATGATTTTTCATGATAGAGACTTGTACTTCGGAATACTTCGGCTTCTGGATAACAAGGAGAATAACCTTGAACCTGTAGCTACTCACTGTCTCATAAGAGAAGAGTCAACACAGAATCACAGAATCACAGAATCACAGAATGTTAGGGATTGGAAGGGACCTTGAAAGATCATCTAGTCCAATCCCCCTGCCGGAGCAGGAACACCTAAACCAGATCGCACAGGAACGCATCCAGGTGGGTTTTGAATGTNAAAGGCACTCTTATGACCATTGATCTACATTGCCTTTGAGTGTATTCACACTCATAGCATCACTTTCTGCTCTTGTCCTTGCTGCTTTTTTTTTTATTACTACCATTCTTTTTCTTAGTTTTCAATCCAGCGGGAGAGAGTATTTCCTGAAACAATGAAAACCACTGTTTAAAGATTTTTTGGTTTTGCAACTAGTTCATGTTCTTTCACAGTCAGAGTGTTTTCCCCCCCTGCAAATTCAGAGTTTTATCTGTGCATGTTCAATATGACTCTCTTTTTTCTATCAAAATGATTTAATGAAATGCAAGTGAACACATTAATTTATGTATCAGTGTCTAAATTGTCAGTCATAAAACTTTTTCATATTCAAGCTGATAAACACAGCCTCTGAAAGGGTCTTTCTCTTGAACACTTACCATAAAGAAATGTTGTTCTTTGTTCACTGTGCATGTGATGCATATATTTTTCCCTTTAGGGAGTTTCAGTTCTTTGACTGCAGGCTTCTGCAAAATGTTTTCATTTCAAGTATAATGACCCCATCCAAGCATAAAGTACTGCTCAGAGTTTATTTCCTTGTCAAGATTTTGAGTAACCTTTCATGCTATCTTACATCAACTCATTCCGGTAGGAGTTTGCAGATATCTCTTTTTAGCCTTCAGCTCTGTTTTCCTTTTTCCTGTTCCATAAACCCTGATGTTTAGTAACCAGGACCATCAGTTTCTCTCCATGTGTTTTCATTTTATTCTTTATTATACTGCCTTATTTATTTTTTAATTATTTTTAAATAATTTTATTAATCTTAGTTAAGATCTCCTAGCACTCTTTCTCCAGTCTTGATTTCTAGTGCCATTGCTATTTGAACTGAAATTATGATTTCATAAGCTCTCTAATTCAACAGGACTCAGACTGGATTTCAGATCTGTTGAAAAGCTTCACAAGTTTCTTCCTTCAAGTTCTTTCCTCTCCTGGTGTTCTCAGATGAATTTTTTCACTTTCTAAAATAATTCTTTCTAGGAGAGCAATATTTTCAAATTTTATAGGCTAAACCGGTAATTGGATTCAACTTCTTTGTCTATATACTGCTAAGCAGCTTCCAAGTGTCTGAAAGGTTATGTTAAGAAAAGGAGACAGTTTTCTTTAGTGTATCTCCACCTGATTTCATAAGGAGACAAAGCTCTTTAATTTCTTCCAGCTATCTGCTGTACTTCTGAGATTGCATAGATCCTTATTCGCTTCACTTTTCATCTTTTTCTTTTGTTCTGTTTTTAGATTTGTTCTTCTGCTCCTTCCTTATACCAGATGTACCCTGGCAAGGTTTGCAGGCACAGAGGGCCACCACTTAAAACCGCTAGGTGTCTGGTAATACAAGAAGGAGGTAACTATGATGAAGCCCCAAAACAGAAGTCAGAGCTGTTCAGACAATTTTTTTTTTCTGATAGCGAGCTTCCCAAATAAGATCAAAAGATTTTTATGTTAAAGAAAATGCATGAGTTTTTAGACTATAAACTAGTTGGTTTAACTTTTTTAAAGAGAGAAAGCTAGACAAGCCAGGTTAGGCAGAAAGGAGAGTGAAGACTTTATAACCAACTTTTTCCCTAACCTCAGTGTCCTTGCAGAAAGATTTGTTTCCAGGCTGTATTTGAGCCAACTTTGAATTGTAGAAAACCCTACACAGTCCCCCCTAGGAGACCAAGAATTTTTTTCTAACGGTAGGCTTGCACCTTGTTCTCCCAAAATTTTCTATATTTCAGCATAATTTACAGACTTCTTGCTCCCTGAACTTGTTCCCTTCTTACAGCACCTGCAGAAGGCTCAGTGGCTTCTTTCCACCAGAAAGGTCCACCTGAACCACTTGCTCTTTTTGTCTTAAAATAACAATGTGTGGAAGTTTAGAACAGGCAAAACAGAGACACAATTATTGCAATACTTTGCACACAGGTGACAGAAAAGTTGCAAAAGATGCAGAGATGCAGAAGCTTCTCTCTGGTCTCTGTCAGGTTGCTAAAATCCATTAGTGACAGCAGCAGCCCTCTCAGACCAGCCTTCCCAGTCTCTTAAGGCCAATTAACTATACAACCGGGTTAACCATGATATGCCTTTCCTGTCTGTTTTCTGGTATCGGAAAAGTAGAAGTGGTGTTCTGTAAAGAAAAAAAAGGCATATTTATGCCTCTTTCATAGTTGTGTCCTAGAGCCTACCACATCATTTGTTTCAGCACTGTGGGATCCAACAGGTGAGTATTTTTGTTTGATCCGGGCTGCACACAGGTAGCACTGACTAAAGGGGAAAGGGCAGGAACTTACCCGGAGGAAACAGCTTTGAACCATCTCGACCTCAGCAGCATGAACCTGGATTAGCATAAATCACTTGTGAAAACACATCCCAGTTTAGAGGCCTGTAGACTACCTATACCAGCCTTAGAGGTGACTGTTTGCAAAATGCAGGTAGTGTGTCTGCTCCTGGGCAGGCGATCCTCACTTCCTGTGGCTGAATGTGAGCAATCTCTAAAGTAGAAACCATCCAGTTGCTCTGTCATGGTACATTAACTCTCCCTGAACAAAATATTTTGCAGGTGTATAACTTCTAGAATGAGGAGATTTGCAGCTAGTTACTGTGGAGTGTAAGTAGAGGAGTGTATACATGTCTATCTACATATGCTTCCCTAAATTCACTGGAGTCCTAGGTTGCTACTTCCCCTTTGTGTCTTCTGAAAATGGAATGAAGCTTCTAAGACACATTGGTGTTTTAGAAATTTTTACTCAGTTTTTCAGTTGTTGTTGTTGTTGTTGTTTATATTAAAGCAATTTTTTTTCTCCCATTCTTCTTTGATTTTTTTTAACTAACATTTTATTGACTGTTAAAGTGAAGAAGAAAAGAAAACTCTACAACTAGGAATTTGTGGGTTTTTTTTAAAAATTAACATTGATGTTATTTTGCTGGGCTTTTATTTTGAGGACCTGTTTTTCTTCAATGACAAAGAAGACACAAGTTCTTAAAAGGTGAAAAATATAGAAGCTAGTATAAAATTAAATTGGCAATGGGAGAAATCTTGTCAAGTAGAGCAGTGGTTCAGGGGGTCTTGCCCAACCTAGCTGAAGAAGTCATTCCAAGGATCTTTGTAAAAGAAACTCCCGCTGATCATCCAGTTTAAGAGATTTGATCCTTTCTTCCCTACGAGCACTAATCTATGCAAATATCTCAAAAGTAATTTTTTTTTTTAATAAAGGCACTGCCTATTCATATCTGTGTAGCAGTTTTCAGGTATACTACTGTAATCTGAGCAATAGTCTGGGCAGATTCTTGGAAGAGTTTGGGGGCTGACTGGTCATCTAGCAATGGATTTTTAAATTTCAGGAGGATAGGGAATTGAAAACAGATATGAGAGTTGTGAAGCATTAAGCACTTTTCAAAATTCACACAACCAGGCGAGAGCCGATCAACTGGTGAAAATCTGGTGCTAAGTGCTGCTATCCCTCCACTCTAGGAGATGACTTGCTTCCAGGCTGAATGGTCGGTTACAATGAGACTCTACAAACCAGTCAAAACAAATATAAATTATTTAATAGAAACTTGTGAGGCTGTCCTCTGCTCAATAAGAAAAGGTAAAAATGTGATAACTCATTAGAAGGAGCAATGTTTGAAACTGGAGCTGAAAACTACATGCCTTTTAGCATTTATTTCCATTTTTTCTTAGATATTTTTTTCTTTCTTTAAAATGATTGCTGTTCCTGAAACATGCTAAAAATTAATGCTTCAATTATTGGCATTATTTTCAATTGGGAAAAATACCTTCTGCTTAATGTGTGCCATAGAAAACCCTGCACTTATTGTCTTATAGTGTAACACACACAGTAAACAAGTATTAAATGTCCCATTGTATGACTGTTTCCTCTTCTTTCTGAACAGAGTTGTTTTTAAAACTACATATTGATTTCCTTCTTTCTACTTGAAAAGTCACCTGCAATGACCTCCTGTGTCCTGCAAGGACCCCTGTTTGTAAATGGTGGCTCAGTTTCACAGCCAAGTAAAAGTCTGCTGTTGATTCCTGAAGGACCACTGATGAGTTCCTCAGGGACCTGAGGCCAGAATGGGAAGCACTGCTGTAATGAGCACCCTTTGAGAGAAATACTGTGTGAGAAAAAAGAGAAAACCTGCAAAATGTACTTAAATTTATGTTTCTGTAAAGACTTCAGATAAAGTACACAAGTCTCCTGGATTTTAATTACGTTTTTGTCATTCAATAATAGTTAGCTTGGGATACTGCTGTAGGAAACCAAGAGAATAGAAAGCCAGTCACCTTGTTATAATAGTTTTCTATGCAATCGTCCTAATTTACTCTAAAAAATTTTTTTTGATTCCTCCACTGAGACCATATTGTGGGAAGAGGTCCAAAAACACCTGGATTCTCAGCTTGAGTGTATTCTCATTCTAAAATGCAACCTTCTTTGGGTGCTTCTTCCCTCTCTAGTTCCTGGTGAAGATGTTGAGTTATTGTCTAAAATAACAGAGATGGAGCTTGTCATGGAGGACTAATGTATTTTATACTAGGGCTACTTCAGGACCAGCATTAGAAACCACATATACTTTTATGAATCCTTTTTTTGCCAACCTCAGTAGAAAAGTTGGAGCTGCATGGCAAAGACTAAAAGAAACTATTGCATGGGGGAAGGACACATGAAGGAGATCAAACTTAGGAGACCTAAATATTCCTCATGATTTAAATTTACTAGACATTGTTGATTTTTTCTTTAATGTGAAGAGAATGTACAAGTATTATTGCCTAAAATTAAATTTTGCAAGGGCAAAAGTGCTTTCATACAAGATTGGATGTTTATTTGTTTGTTTTTAAATTGACTGAGAATATCTGCCATTATGTCGCCTTTTTTCCTGAGTTTTGTCACTTGTGCTGTGAAGCGCATCAATGACAAAGGTGGTTTCTTTGGAAATAAGGAACTATAATTTTTTTTTTTACTTCACAACACCATATGATTTCACATAGATTAAAAATAATTTCTACATATGTTTCTTGTAAAGTAAAATTATAGAGAGAATTATCCCACAAAATATTTCCTTCCAGAAGCTTTGAAAAAAGAGTCGGAACTTTCATTTACAGTAATTCTTGTATACATGCATTGGCTGTATTTTTGTTCCAGACTAAATTGAAAAAACAACCCAAACATTTCCAAAGTAGTCTGTTCAGTGTGGTAATTGGCTCTTGCCATGGCAAAGTGCAATATTCTTAAAAAAAACCCAATGAAGTTACATGGATTTTAATACCTTACCACCATATGAGCAATGTAGATATCGTTGTTAAGTCTGTGACCTTGAAAGAGGCATAATGCCTAAAGATTAACTAAGATCAATAGAGGGTTATACGGGCAGAATCTAGTAAAATGTCACTTGTATTCTTTTTTCATGATTGTCAGAGAGTGATTGTAGCGATTTTAACAAATAAAAGAGCTTACAAGCAATTTCTCCTGCTGGGAAATGCAAAATGTTTTTTGCATGTTGACCGAAGTAACAGCATTTTAGCTCTGGTTATGAGTTTTAAATGTATTTAGATTACAGTAATTTATGTTCTTGGGTGTTCTAACTTACAGGAAGTATCTAACTATATTGCTAAACTTAGTTGCTCAGTTTTTCACCTTTCAGGGGAGTGTAAACCAGCATATCTCAACACAGTCTGAAAGTCCTATAGCACAAGTACTCACCAGATGTAAAGTGTCATGGCTCAAACTCACAGGATCACAGGATGGTTGAGGTTGGAAGGCATCTCTGGAGGTCATCTGGTCCACCCCCCTTGCTCGAGCAAGGCCACCTAGAGCAAGCTGGATGTTTTCTGGAACTGATTATGTTCAGAGGTGCCTGGATGGTTGCTGCTGCATCTTCTCCTGACTGGTGGATGTGCTCTACCAGGAAAAATCATCCCAAGAAATGCAGATTCAGGCTAGAAGGGAAATCTGGAGGTTGCCTGTTCCAACCCTTGCTAATTGTCCTCTGGGTAGGAGGCTTCCTCCTGTTACTGTGTTTTACCTGTCAGTTGTCCCCTTGCCAGTGAAGACTTATTTAAGAAGCTGTCGGGCTCGGAGATGCCTGCCTGTGCAGCTGCACTGGGAACTCGATGCTGCAGTGGGGGATGAGGAGTAAGATTGTAGAAACCCTTAGGAAAAAAGTAGTTGTTTTTGCTAATGCTTAACAGATCTTTTCTGTTCAAGATAGAGTGAAAAACAAACTGTAGAGGAATGCCTGCTGCAAACTAATGAACTGACTACAAGGACATAATATTGTGTAAGTATAAAACATTTAACTTCTCTCATTTCCAGTAGTTAAATGGTGATACAGTGCTCTTTGTAGGTGTCTCCTTTGCCTGTTTGTTTTTTAAGCAGTCCTTTCTTATTTTTAGTGAAAGATTTTTCTGTATCAAAGCAGTTTTGTCTTGTAATTAGAATACAATACCTGTCGTATTTTCTTTGTCAAATTCTGAAATATATATTAGCTGGGTTAGCTTCAAGATTTAAAACGTGTCATGCCAATGGGTAGTATACTTGAAGATAATGGCAAATTAATGGTCATGAAGAATTGAGTTCATTCTAGTTTAGAATATGCCTCACTAAGTTGAAGGATGCAGCATATCTAGATGGCAAACAATTGTGAGACAGGTAAAAGCATGTGAAGGCAGAATGTGAATCTAAAGCAACATCTGTGTGGTAGATGTTCTGACAGGTCTGCTCAAATATTTGACTAGCATCAGGTTACTTTTAAATTCTAAATTGATCAAATTTCAGTCTATATTTTTTGTATATTTTGAGTGTGTCTAATTAAAAAATGCAGTGGTTAAGAAAATTCCAGAAAATTTGAGAAAATTATTAAAAAAGCAAAATTTTTTGATTTAAGCACATAGAAGAAAATAAAGATTTCTATTTTTCTCATTCCCCAAAAAGTAAAAAAAAAAAAGCAGTGAAAGAATCTCATCATGTTGCAGAATTGTAGAATATTGTCAGTAGGATGACAAATGTTTGCAGGTGTTGTTACTGTGAGGAAATGAAAAATTAGGCCTGTAGTCTTTATGATGGAGAAGATTAAGAGGAGCCGTGATGGAAGTGTTTAATGTTATGGGGAAAGTACAGTGGATGCAGATGCAACAAACCTTCTGGAGAGTATGTGAGTTTTAAATATTTTGTTTATCATAGAGAAAGTTACTGATGTGTAAAGCAGAAAATATTTGAAAGTTTGGGAACCTTGGATATGTTGAATGCAGTTTCATATTTAGGAAGAAAATTGCATGCATGCTATCCATAGGTTAGCATGGGCTCCACAGTTATGTTGGACTGCATGAAATAGAAACTGTTTAATTGTGATTTGACATTGTGCCTCCAGTCCAGATCTTTGAATAATGCTGTCATGGCTTCTTTTATGTTTAGAAGGATGTCTTAATCCACATTCTCTGATCCCACACAGTTGGGAAGTAGTCCCTCTGCTCATGAGTAGAAAGCAGGATGAGAAAGAGAACAGTCTTAAAAACATGTCTGTATGTGTAAATTTTCACTATAAACTGTGTTTAAAACCAATAAAGAAAAAAAATTAAGGCTCTGCTACCTGTTATTAGCCACTGACATGCTGGAGCAGGGGAAAAGTATGAGGAGGAAGAAGGAGCATCAGAGAGGAGCTGTTATGGACTGACCACAGCCCCTACTCCCCATTCCCTCCTCGGGCTGGGTGAGGTAGAGGAGTGGGGAATGAAGGAGTGAAGTTGAGCCTGGGCAAGGGAGGGAAGGTGTTATTTTAAATTTTTGACTGTGTTTCTCACTACCCAAATCTATTTTAGTTGGCAATAAGATAAATTAATTTTTGCCAAGTCAAGTCTGTTTTGCCTGTGATGGAAAATGGTATGTGATTTCCCTGTCTATCTTGTCCCATGAGTTTTTCCATCTTATTTTCTCCCCCTGTCCTGTTGAGGAGAGTGAATGAGAGAGCAGCTGGGGGGGCATTTGGCACTTGACCGAGGTCTGCCCACTACAATACTACTCATTGTGGAAAGATTTTGGAGCATGAAAGAAAAAGACTTTATAGGAAGCCTACAACAACAAGAAAAAAATGTTCAGGATAGTAATAATTCCTTAGAATAAAGAGGTCTTATCCTATCAAGAAGCCACCTATCTGCCTTCCTAAATAATGTGCATTTCCAGTCTCCCACTAAGACAGAATACATCTTAAAGATCTTTGGTATATTTTTCACTGAGCAGTTATCTTTAGTTCCAGACCCCAAATACCAATAGAATTAAACAGAATACATGCTTAATAAGAATCACTGGGTTCAGGTGGAAAACTGATGTATGTAGTTATATACATGAATTATCCTGCTTAAAAAGTGTAACACATTTAAAAACATTTTGCCTGCCTGAAGTTTCCTGTATTTGCAATGAAGAATATAGTATAATATATATCTGAGCTTTCTAACCAGAGCATGTATATAAGAACAGTAATAAAAGACTGCATACAAAAATAGAGATGGTGGGATTCTGATCACTTGTGAGCTTCCATCTGTGTTTAATACCGGTGTGGTTTACCCAAGGGGAAAAGAAAGTGACATCTGATATGGCGTTGAAGAGTACATTTAGTTCAGTGAAGATTGTCTCAGTATTTTGCAGTTTCAGAGTTATATTTCCCATTAGAATGAATGTCTCCATAGTGTGAAGGTGTTTCAGAGATAAAACATAGAATCCAGTTCCATTGAGTTACTGTTAGCAGAATCTCATTCTTTCTAATATATATATATATATATGTATAAACTTTGCTTGCAATCTCAAATTACAGTTTAGAGAGTGAAAAGCTAAACTAGCTACTTAAGTATATGCATATACTTAATAACATATTTGCGTTATTTATTTGGAAAAAAAGGTTAATAAGATAGTTCTTCTGAGTCAATAACCTGTTACCTGTGAAGAAGATGCCCAGTGTTATATATCTCTGTCGTGGTTTATAAAACCACAGAGACAGTTTTTAGTGGGCTGAGGCAGGGACAGGGAGGGTTTCACTCGCCACTTAGAGTCATGGGCAAGAAACCGACCGGACTTGTGAAGAACAAGAATNCAGTCCCCTGACGACTGCCCAGCTCCAGCGTGGGGCTTCTAGTTCCTGCATGGGGTCCTCCACGGCTGCATCTTTTCTTCACCACATGGCAGGGGAAATGCTGAGAGCATTCTCTTTCATGGTTCCGACTCAGTGTCTTCATGGCTGCCTCCTTCAGCATCTTCCTTCTCTCTTTGCCTTCAGGTCTTCATTGGCTCCTGGGAAAAAGGCTCCCGGGTGAGCCATGGTGGAGGCTTGGGCTACGACAGGTAAGTTTGCAGAAGCTGATCAAGAGGCTGGACCAGCCCACCCGAGCCGTGCCCTGCCCGGGGCCGCGCCAGGCCATTGTTCTGTGCCCCCACTTAATTATGTTATTTGCAGAGGAGCCGATTGGCTCAGCTCTGGCCTGGGGTGGGTCCAGTCTGAAGATGGGACGCTTCAAGTTTTTTACGAAGGTGATGGTGCCCTTCCCTCACTTCCCCCACCTCGGTCACCAAATGCTTGGGAGGGGGGAGGATGATTCATTAAGAGTCATTTAAAAAAAAAAAGGAGCCACCACTGTAAACCCTCCCTTGCTGCAAGCAGCAGACTGGAAGCCAGGGGAACTCTTAGCAGTTGTTTAAGGAGCCATTACACCCCTCCCTACTACCAGACAACCCCCCCCCCCAAGAAAAAAAAAATGATAACAATCTCTGAAGTTTATTAGTTGAAGACATAAAATCATGCAATGGCTGAAAACGAGGCACCTAAGTTGAAACTAATTGTAAGACTCCAAATGTTTACAGTTGTAGTGAATAACCCCTGGAATGGATTAAGAAGAGAAGTGATAATTCCTCTTTGACACAGAACTTGCAAATTCAGAGTGCGTGTTGGTCTGAAAGATACAGTGTAGTTCAGCCGTGAGCTGAGCTTGACACAGGAATGGCTGAAATAAGTGGCATTGCTTCTGTTTCACATAACGTCAGACCACATTCCCAAAATGGCTGCTTCTGGTTGAAACATCTGTGAATTTCTATGTGTCTGTCTTGCCCACATGTGAAGAGATGGAATAGTACTGTGTGGTCAAGAAAGCAAATTCTCTTAGCCAGAGCTATCAGAAAAATCATATTAAATAAATTAAATTGTAGGAAATCAGCAAACTCAACCATCACTTGAAGTTTTGAAGACATATAGGAGAAGAATGATAGAACTACTAATGTGATTTAACATGTAATTTAACTTTATGTTGTTTGGGAGAAGGTTGACTTGTCGTTATAAAGTGTACTTGAAGATGTCTGAAAGCTGTCCAAACAAATATGGACAATTAGCTGTCAGAAAAAAAAAGAGTGATCAGGAGTCTTATCTTACAGGAAGTTAATTTGGTTGCATATATTTAATGTTTGCAATTTTTGTGCTTTTGTGTGTGGATAGACTAGCATGAAGTAATTTTGCACCAATTTTAAATAACTCCATGAGTGCTGGTTTTTAATAGTCTTAAATTTGTGGAGAGATGCATATGATATGTGTTTTATTCTAATAATCTTTTGAAGAATTAGATGATAGTCAGTCCTTAGTTAGAAGTGAAATACCAGGCTGGAAGTACTGTTGTGTTTACTATGCCAAAATCATGTGTTTCTATGACAACAGTTAATCTATACTGTACTGTTTCAGTTGGATGAACCCTGATAAATTTTGCTGCCTAAATTAGTCTCAACTGTAGTCCTAGTGTCATTAGATTGCATAGAATAAATTGTCTGAGTCTAGTCTTTGTCATTGTTTAACCAAGATGCATTAAAGAGTTTGAGTAAGGTAACAGAGCAGTCCCTGCTCTCCACTACCTTGTGATATGCAAAAAATGCCTTCTCTGAATCTTGTTTTCTTAGTTCCTGAAGTAACTAAGTGTAGCCAATTTGACTTTCTGCCTTTTGTCTGATCATCTGCAATGGATGTATTTTGAAATTTAACCTTTAACCTGCTTTGACACACAGCTTTGCAGAAGGTCATCTAGGAAAACACCTTCACAATATTTCTATTGTGAGTGAGCCCCCTAGAAAAGCAGGATTGTGCATCCAGCCCTCATAGATATTAAGATCCATGAGAGGCTTCAACTTGACCTTGTCTAGTGTACCAGCAATGCAGATGCATTGTAGGTTCATCTTTTAGGAATATATGGTTTGGAACCAAATAAAGACACACATTGTTTTTTATGTGTAAAAGAAAAAATAAAAGCTAATTTTTAGTGCAAGGAAATGCAGACCTCAGTTAAGGAATGACTGCGTATCGTGCATGTCTGCTCTTGGTACTCTTTGTATTCTTGAGGAGTCAGGGGTTTGTTCCCTGTGGCACTCCCCAGGCAGTGGAAGCCTTATTTCCTCTGAAGTTTCCTTCTTCAGATGAATTTGCAATTAGCAAAGACATCTCTGCTCCTGTGGTTATTTCTCTTTCCAAACCTGCTTTTGGCCTTTTTAATCCAAACATGACTTAAAACTTAAAAGGGAATTTACATAGCTTTCGAGTTTCTTTATCAGATGACCCTAGATAAGGTTCATCAGCTTACTACATTTTCTTTGTAGGTGGTTTGTTACTTCACCTTCCCTTTAATTCTTCAGATTTTCAAGTGTAAAGCAGCAAACACAACATCTTTTGTTCATAGCTTGTGCCACTTGGTTGAAGGATCGCAAAAATTTAGGGACATCACCTCTGTGATAGGCATAAGATTTGTTTTCATCTCTACTCTGGAGGAAAAGGACAGGGTAAAAAAAAGTCTGGTCTCCAAAATTAAGTTTATACTCTAATGCAAAGTCCTAACCAAACTTCACACACATTTTATGAGAAAGAGGCCTGGAAATATATAATACTCCCAGATATAAACAACCAAAATACTCCTTAGACCTCATTTTAAAACTGCAGTTCAGTTAACATGCTCCAGATGGCACACAATGATGATAAAATTATGCATGTACTACTCTGAGGGATGGAACATGCAAACAGAAGTAGCTTGTTAACGCAAAGCCTCTGGAAGCTGCCTTCAGGACTGACACGGTCATCTGTACACTCAGAAAACAAACAAAACAGATAGTGTTTTGTGCAGAGAAAAATAAAACAACAAACAACAAACTAAACCAAAATACAACCCTATGGTAATCTCAGTTATAATGCAGGAAATGTAACTGTTTAAAGAATTACTATCCTTTATATGCTAATAAATATTGAATGGCAGATCAAGCAGACAGATGATTAATTTGGCCCTAAGTTACAAAGAAACACAAGCTGCATGAATTTTTAAGGGAGAATATTATTTGAATATAATTAGAGGGGATATATAAATCGCTTCTTATATTAAAGACATGTCACACTACCTTTTTCTCATTCTAAGTAAAAATTCTCCTTGTGATTAGTACTAATCAAAATGGGGACTGCAATCTGCAAAGGGCAACCATATCTGAACATTTGTGTTAAATGCGTTCCTGTGCGATCTGATCTAGGTGTTCCTGCTCCGGCAGGGGGATTGGACTAGATGATCTTTCGAGGTCCCTTCCAATCCCTAACATTCTGTGATTCTGTGATTTCAAGAATAATTCCGTAAGACACCATACATGCCTGTATACATGACACAAGATAGAAGACAATTTTCTGATTGCATTTTAGCAACTGAACAAAACCCATATTACATAAAAAAGTTACAGATGAAATTATAGAAGTTTATGAGGTTTTTGAATTGTGGGATAAATTCTATATTTCAAGTTAAATGCTCAGTTATACAGGATGTGAGTAATGTTCTGACTTTGTGCTGAATGAGGACTATTTTTTTGAATAATTACAGAAATAAAGCAATTCCTGGACCATCTACAGTTTCAGCATTAATACAATTTCTGGCAAAAAATGCGGCTATGTTACAGAAACCCTTCAAGGCTCTGGAGACATTCAAAGCCCGCCTGGATGCGTTCCTGTGTGATCTGATGTAGGTGTTCCTGCTCCGGCAGGGGGATTGGACTAGATGATCTTTCGAGGTCCCCTCCAATCCCTAACATTCTGTGATTCTGTGATTCTGTGAAATTAGCCTTCTTGCTTTGCTGGCCAAAAGGCTACCTTCAGACCTCATGAAAATGGTTTTCCTGAAGCATTGAGACCACGATAGGCTAGGCAAGAGGTACAGTGGTTGTCTAAAAGCAACAGAAAATGGCACTAGTAGAGCAGCTTTCCCTACAACAACCCTCTGAAGCATATTTATTTTAAAAAGTTTGTTCTGTAGTCTAGGTGGTTTTAGATAAATGCCACAGCAATGATCTTTGTAAATTCACAAATCTAGGTAAGTACTGTATTGTGTGAGGGGGCAAGGTTTACTTTTTGTAGTTCCACACATTGATTCTGATGAACATTTCATGCAAAAGGAGTTTCTGTAGTAGAACATTTCAGAATTCATGAATAGTAATTGAGCCCTTTAGTTCTGCACTAAACTTAAATCCATTATTCTCCATTTAAAGCAGACACATCATGTTGTTCTACAGAACACTGCTCTGTCAATTCAGTGCTTTTTTCAGTGAGCTGGGCTAGAATATTAAGCACTCTTTGCTCTCAGTATTCTTGCTGTGCTTGGCATATTCGGATTCCATTTGAAATAGGCAAATAGCGATTCTCTTGTTCATATTGAAGAGCCCATACGTGTATATGCACCTTGCCTTTGAAAGGGGGAGCATATATTATTTGCCATATCTTAAATCTTTGGCAACCAGTTTGCTTCATTTCCTTTCTCTTTCTCTCAGCACATAAGCACTGAAATGTAAAATGTAATAAAAGTCACTGACAGATTTCTGTCTTCTACACCAAACAAACAAGTCTGCTTTGGAATTCAAAACATACATATTTTTCTGTCATAGAAAAATTAAAGAAATACATGTAAAAACAAAGAGTTAAGTAAGAAAGATTAAAGTTTCTAAAAGTCCCCTTCTGTGCTGAACATTTTTCAAGCATTTGCTAGAATGTAGCTGTTACTGTACCTAGGTTTTAGTACGCTGATGCAGCCAGATGTCTGTCCCTACCATGCTAGCAAAGATACAATTCATTCTCTTCCAATATAATTTTTTTTGTTGCTAAAGTTCTGTGAATGCACAGCTTTAACCCTGCTAGCATGTCCTGTTAAGTTTCTGCACTAGAAGGATTTTATGTTAATCCTAAGCAGTAAATCATGCAATTTTGCTTAAATTAATTATCTCATTTGAGAACGGTGTGCTAAGCTGAACTTTATAAAAGCATGCCAAAATCTTGTTTCCAGCCTCCCAATTTTTTCCCTGCTAGCTACAGTTCTATTACATTTAGACCTCAATTTATAAGGTTTGCCTGCTTCGAAGCTGGGGGAAGGAGGAACAGAATAGAGCATCTGAAAAAAATTATCTGTATCTTTTGCTTAACACATCTCCTAAATGGATTCCTTTGACTAAGAGAAATAATACAAGAAAATCTCTCTTTTCTATCCTTAATGTTCAAGTAACCCTAAAATCATGAGATTCTAAGGAGAAATTATTCTGATGGTTATATAGCAAGCTACACAAAACATGATGTGTCTCTCTACCAGCAAAGTTGAAATATAGTTGTATGGGATAGTTCTCTGTTTCTGAGCACTTCTTTGTGTATGGGGTTGAAATATCGAGCCTACTGTTTCTGTCTGATGCTGTTTTCATCTGTGCGTTAAGTAGATGTTAGGGTAAAGGTAATCAGTAAAGTGATCAGCTGAAGCTGCCAACATTATGATGATAGTTTAAAGCCCAAGGTTGTTTGAAATGGGCATCACAAGCCTTTACCAGAAATAATCAAAAGTTAGGTTGAAATGCCTCTTTGAAACAGGGAGAGGGTATACCCAGTGAGGGTTTCTTCAGCACAGCACATGTGGGTTCCAGCTATCTCAGCACCCATTTATGCCTCTCTTGCCAGCCACTGAGGGCACTGAATAAGCTAAGTGTTTTACCTTG
Source organism: Syrrhaptes paradoxus (assembly GCA_013400615.1). Classification (NCBI taxonomy): domain Eukaryota; kingdom Metazoa; phylum Chordata; class Aves; order Pterocliformes; family Pteroclidae; genus Syrrhaptes; species Syrrhaptes paradoxus. Next base: position 20,147 of record VZTO01000426.1, on the reverse strand, counting down.
TAAGAAAACATTAATGTAAAGCGAATCTCCAGTTTTCAGATAGCTTGCAGGCCAAAGCAGCTTGAGAAGACCTACAAGCTTATTTCAGTTTTCCCAGCTCTGGTGATGTTAATGAAGTGCTTTCAGATTGCCAATTATATCTGTCTTGTTTGAACTGAAAGATGTCTGAGGAATGGTGATGCTGGTTTAGAAAATTGTTTAAAATGCAAATCACTGTCTTGCCTCACTATCAATTTTTCAAGAAAATAAGAAGGTAACACTTCAGAATTTAAAGACTAATTTTAATATAATATTAATGCTCGGATGCTTGGATTGCAAAGATAATTGACCCACAGCCTCATGTAGTATACAAAGTAGATGCTCACCCAGAAAAGCCAATTTTTTTTTTTTTTCAGAAAATTGAGACATTCTGCTGTGGGCTGGGTTTTGTTCCTTGTGGAGGTCAAACCAGTGTCTGTTTGAAAAATTCATGATCCAGAAAAGGTAATTTTTAATTAATATTTATGAGAGATGTCCTTTCTTATCAGAGCTGTGCAAGTTTTCAGAAGCTTGCCACTAAGCATGACTTCTGAATTTTAGCAAAAATCTTACGAGTTCAGTCTGAGAAAACAGTCAGGTTCCATTTTTGTCTAGCTTTTTCTGGTATGTATCTTTTTTGCAGAGTAAGATATATCACTATGATGCTTTTGTAATGCCTCATAAACAGCGGGTTGTTTTTTTTCTGTAGGAGACTACTAGTTTAAGAAGGTTAATGTTTTAAATTAATTCTGTTATTTCAGTGTTAATTACTTAAAAACTTATCATGAAAATAAATATAAGCTGATGAGTTAATATAATTAATTTCTGTAATAAACTTGTTGTAGCTAACATTGCTGAAGATCAATAACTGGCAGACTTTTCTAGACTAGTTTGCTTTTTTGAGACTCAAATATTAACTGCAAAACCTCAAGAGCACTGGTGAACAATTGCAAAAAAAGACTATTTCCTTAGCAGTTGGTTTTGATGCTAACGTTATTGCAGCACCTAGAAGAAGAGGCTGAGATTGGTGTCTGGTCTTATGTTCATAATGGCGCTCAAGCACTGTGTGTCTGAATGCAAAATATTTCAAAAAATATATTCCTTCTAAGTCTAGACAGAATCATAAAGAATAATTAAAGTATTGGGTTCTGATTTCCTCTCACAGTTATACAATTTACAATTACTACGTAGAATTTCATTCACTTTCCTCTCCTCTCCCTTTTTTATACCTGCTGTGTGTTGAAAAGACCACTTTTTTTGTGTCACTTTGTTTCACATATATGAGAAGTTTACCTGATATGTCCTCTCCTCCTCACCTAAACATATTTTTTTATATCTTATTAATTAATTATATTATTGTCCATTATAATATAATTTTACATATGTTATTTTAAATCATGCATTTTAAACATGCCATTTGATCAGTGTGATGCATCTTTTGTGTAATGCCACTTTGTTAGATGCCTTTAAGCCCTGTGACTGTCCTGGGGCCAGCATCAAAGAGGCAGATGTTTAAGGTACATTCAGTGAAGAAGGACTCTGATAATGCAGCTGGTGTCTAAATTTCTACTCTGTCTGCTTAAGAGTTTCCTTTTATTTACAGCCCTCTGGGGGGGCTCCCCCTGGAATTTCTTTCAGAGTTAACCCCATGTGGATGGGAATTATTAATAATTTAATATAGAAGTAAAATTCTCAGCTGGTATGTAAGCAGGCATAAAGGTAGCACATTGTCTCATGGTTCTCTTTAATGCTCTAGCTGGTAAATGTTAACTTTGTAGGTAATATCAAAAGTAGTTATCACCTTTCAATGGGATCTGCTAAGGTCCTGGTGAAAAACAATCACCCTGTGATAAGATCTTAGTTTCTTTAGTCCTTCTGAAAGATTTTAATGTCAATTATGTGTATAAAATATACATATAGCTGAAAAATTAGGGAAATGTATATTAATAGGAGAAATGTAATCTCGTGTGAATGTCCAAAATCATAGTTAAGTATATTTGATATTTTATGGGGAACAAGGAGAAAACCGAAACAACCAGTCCCCAAATGAGTAATAATTACAGGTAAAATTTCATAAATATCTAAACAAGGTACTTTCAATGGTGTTTAGGATATTCAAGAATCTAGAAGTTCCAGTGAGTGTCCCTGAAGTTAAATCATAAAATACTCTCTAAAACTGTTGTTGTTGTGCTTGCTTGTGTATACCTAATTGATAGAGAAGGAAGAATCTTGAAGTACAGCTGGTTTTGGAAAATAGTAAAGGCAAGTATGTGACTACCTGTTTTGACTATCTGTCCTTGTTTTAGATCACTATTTCTAATGGATTAGATTAAAAGTGTGATAGACTGTCTAGTGTAAATCTAACCGTTATATAACAGAAGCCACTTGGAATTATAAGAAAACATTAAGGGACTAAATCTAGAAAATTAAAACAGAATTAAGGTCTTCTGTTGCTTTGAGTTAAACCTGGCTGACACTGTGTCATTTTTCCCCTGTCTTTGGTTATGTACTTCACATCAATGAATGCATTGGAAAGAGTAGTTCTGTGCCCATCTTAATGATGCTTTTGTCCTGTGCCTTCACTGCTCGTGCATAATTTAGCTTTGAGAAGATCAAGTAGGAGTGGTGGTTAACCTGACCACAACCTTCCAAAATAGGTTGATTTGATGAGAGAAATCATGCAGCATTTATTGTTGGGTTATGGGGGTTTTTTTCGCCAAGAATTGTGCAATGCTGCTTCTGTTCCTGAATAATGGGAAGTGTTCTCGAAGTGCAAATTAAAGCATCTTTTAGAAATAACAATAAGTGCATAATGAGACATGAAAGTGTCTGCCAGCCAACAGTACCTTTTTCTACCTCTTTTACCTACCTTTTTTAGAGTCCTAAATCTACATACGGTCTGTTGCTCCTTTATTCCTTTGTGCTGTTAGAGACTGTCATTTTTTTTTTGCATGGAAAATAAATAGTAATATATTGACAACTCAAAAAAAATACCTTGTTTTTTCTCATCAGTGACTGCAGTCAAGCCTTATTTTTAACTGATAGCTTAACTGATTATTCCTATTTAAGAAGTCATTCCTGCCAGGTTGAAATATATGCCTCTCTTTGTACTAGGCAGTCTATTACTCCACCACTACCTACCCTCCTCCTTCACTCCCCTGCTGCACTGATTTCTTCACTTTGTTTGCTCAGCTTGTTCTGGCTGGACTCTGAAATGTATCTTCTTAGGTCAAATGCTTTTAAGAAGCTAGCAGTTTCTAGCTGGGGGGGAAAAAAAAAAAAAAAGGTAAAAGCTTTGATACTCTGGGTCGGTCTGGCTGTCAGGCTCTGGATAAGCAAAATAACAGAAACACCATTTTTTTTTTCTTCTTTTCTCCTTTCTTCTTCTCTAACATCTAGAGATAAAGGTGAAAGGTCCTTTCTTTTACAATTCAACACTATACAGAGGAATTAGTGTAGTAGAAATGCAAAGGAGTAATCTAAACAACTTCAATAGTGACCTCAATTTTTGAAAATACTTGTAGGTTTTATAAAGAAGATAAACAGAAAGAGTACCCACAGGAGGATCTTTTCTGTCAGTAGGATCCATAAGTTACTCTGACAGAAGACAGGTTTAATACCCTCCTTGTCCTCTCATTTTGCTGGTGCTCTGAGAGCAGAAATGTGCAAACAGGCGCATGTCTGATGATGCAGAACAGTCTGCCGGCAGGAGGAGTGGTGGCATGCACCTGAAGAAACTGGTGCAAGATCAGTATGTGCTTAGGGTCATGGTAGTCTTGCTTTGCCACTGTATATAGCAGTAATGCTATATGTCGACAAATATTTGGATGAGGAGGGAGATCAGAAATTTGGGAAATCACTGCTAAAACTGAACTGATAAAAAGATTGTGATTAATCTGAACTGTCTTTAATAGGTTTTTTTGACTGCAGATCTTTTCTGAACAGAAAAAATTGCTAACTATAATTTTTAAGATGTTCTTTTAAAACAGAAGTTCTTTAAAAAATCCTACTAGGAAAAGCTTTTATGCTCATTTTGGCCTCATACTGGAATTTCCATCTGTGTTTCAGCTTACATTTACCAGTTGTTGAGCTCTGCTCCTTAATTACAATGAAGCAGTTAAGCACTTGTTTAATGGCTTCACTGAGGCAGCGTTCAAGATTTGATACGTTTGCTTTGAAATAAGATCTTATAAAAGAGATGGTCACTAGTTAGCCTCTGGAAATCAGGAGCCACACTTAATAAACTTGAAGTGTTTGCAACCCTGTACAAAAATGTCAAAGAAGGTCTACCCTAAACTAAAGTGGCACTTAGTGTTTCAGGGGCTACTTTTTTTTTCCCCTTCCTCTCTGTATTCTTTTGAAAAAGATAAACAAGCCAAGTCAAAACCCCAAGCACTCATGCATGACATTCCTGTCACTGAAATCCTTAAACATTGAGAATGAAAAGCATCTGTACACCCACAATATAACTGCCATGGCTTTTTGTGTCAAGGGCATCTCCTTCTGATTTCTGGACAGCAAAATTCCTTTGCCTTTCCCCAAAACAGGCTGCCTAGCTCCAAGGCTTGGAGCCTGACTGGACTCTGCAGCCCTACGTCGCTTCCCTGTTGGGAAGGAGTTCTGCAGCTCTGAAGCCTGCCTCGGTGTGGATTTATCTATCAATTTGATGTCAAAGCTTGGTTTTGATGTACCTTCTATTCCGGGAGCTGCTGGGCAAGGTGTTTATAAACCCCCACTGAGAGTCCCTCCAAATAAACACATAAAAGTCAACTCGTCTATATGCAGTAGCTTCTTCCTTTCTAGAAGTATCACAGTAAAAAGACTGATTGTAGAAATTCAGTCTCCCTATTTTAAAATAGAAGAAGACATTTTTAGAAACTCCATAGTGTCAGAAGAAAGCTAACTACTATTGAAAGCAGTGAAATGTAATCAGGTTGTGAATAACTTGTAATTCATATACTTTACAAAGGGTTTTAAAATATCTTTCTGGGGTTGAAATAGTTTCCCCCCTATTATTATACTTACAAATAAAATACTTTTTTTCTATTTTTTTTTTAATTTAAGGAATGGAGATTCTAAGATCACAGTAGGCTGCAAAAGAAGACTCCAGTTTATGCAATAATTGAATAATCTCCTTAATGTACTCTCTCTTGGGTACTCAGACACATTTGAAAGCCACTGTAAAATTTGATACTCCTTTGCAGCTACACCAACACTTTTGTGCTTCAGAAGTAACAGGAATGAGGTATTAAAAATCATAGAGGCAGGGCACAGAACAGAAAGGTAGAAAGGGAACCCCCATCCTGTATGCTGGGCAGATTATGAGCTCCTCTTAAATGAACACAAAAATTATTCCACTGCACTATGCAATCAAAGTGTTGGGTTTTTTTAACAAGCCAGTAACTCATGTACCACCACTTGATTGCTTGGAGTTCCCTGTTCCTGTGACAAACTGCAGCTGACATTTTGTCTTAGAGCTGAAGTCTGTGTGTGATGGGATGGAAAGATTAGTCACAGTCTATTTTAGTCTTTCTTTTCTCAGTCATTGTGGGAATTCCATCACTTACCACTTTTATTTTCAGCCGTCTGGCTTTTTTTTAATTGATTTTGTGCTTTGTGACCTTTTGAACTCAAAGAAATTGTGTTTTAACGTTGTGAATTTGGGAGGTTTTGTACAGTTAATTGATGCTTGTCAATAAAAGCAGAAATAGCAGTCACTGAAGTCTTTGTCTGGGCTCATAGAAATATATCGTATGTGAGGGAAATTAGTACTGTTTGTTTTAAAAACATAAGTATGGTAAATGAATTTTGGTTTTACTAAGAATATATGAATAAATACCTCATTAAAATAGAGAAAGTAAGAAAAAAACATGAAAAAAAATGAGCAATGTGAACTGCACAGAGGAGCTGTCTGAAGACGCATGTTAGTGGACAACATTGGAAATACTCATGAAGTGTATGTCATATATCACTATTAGTTATCTTGTAATTCATTACTGAAATGAAATATATACATACCAGGGTGAAATGTGTATTCCTTCTAATTAAGCAGGCACTGTTATTTAGTAGATAAGAGAGTGTTAATGAATGCTCTTTACTCTTGATAAAATGTTGTGCTCATATGTTCAAGAACATTCTTTAAAAAGGCAGTCTGATCAATGCTCCTTGATTTTAAAAACTTGATTTTCAGTTATGTAAAGGAAATTCAAACTAATATTCTTTTCCTTTCCAACTAAACAGGAGCCCTCGAGCACCAGCCTAGAAATTGTATCCTAGACTCTATCTAAATATTTTTATCTTTGCTTTTTTTCTGGTTAAAGTGAAAACTCAAATCAAATTGTTGTGAAACTCAGCTATTTTTGTGGCATAACATCCATGTGTTAGACAGAATAAAATTTTTAACAGGACAAGGTGAGACATATTGCTGAGAATCCCTGCAAGCTTCTCCCATTGACTTTGAAAATGTTATTTTCCTTTTAAATAAAAAAAATGGTCATCTCTTTATCTTCAGAACAAAAGTTACCCAGAAGAATTTAGGGAACAAGTGGAAGATCAGCTTCACAACTAATTTGATCTGATTCTGTGGCAATTACAAACTAATGAGTTGTTCTTGCAAACTGTATTGAATTCACTGCTTGCCGCTCTGAATAGAACCACTGGGTGGTTTGTGTTTGTAACTGGAGTCTGTGGATGCTTTAATTCAAGCAGATTTCCCACTGACAGTACTCAGAGAAGCACTGAGGTTTGCATAGTTGGTGTTCAGCCCCATGATACGCAGGGATTATAGAAAGAGACTAACAACAACTGTGAAGTTAGGAAAATTGTTTGGGGTGAGTAGTACTGTATTTAGGAATTTTTGAATGACTGGGCTTTAAAACAGTATTAAATAACATCTTTAAATTGCATATTGGACTTTAGAAGGGAATTAACAACTTGTGATTAAAATGTCATTTTTTAACACTTATTTTAATTTCCTTTTGTGTATATTCATCCCTGCTGTGCTTTTTGTCACAACTCTATACAGCTTCCAATTATCTGATCTTTTTGGTTTTGACAAGCTGCTCTTTTTTAACACACCAATCCAGCTTTGAAAGCTATTAAAATTCAGTGGACGCCTTTACCTCAGGCCGCGTAAAGGGATCAGCCAAAAGTCTGCAACTTTGGGCTGAGAGGACTACTTTTGAAAGTTCATTATCTGCAGTTCCTGTTTTGTGGAGCAACAGTGACAACCAGCGGCCAGTCACCTAAAGTTGGCCATGTTACTCATTGTGGATGTCTGACAGATTACTAGGCACCCACATCCATTCTTCAGAGGTAAAGGACTTTTACTTCTCTTAACTCTGATGATTTAAAAGACAAGAGAGAATAGATGTGCTGTAGCAGTTCAGTCCAGAGCTGCCACAGTTAGACCAGAAAGGAAGCTGCTGACGCATGTTGTTCATATTTCAGTAGTGTATATACATATGTATTGCTATTAAATGTTTCAGTGATCTGCTGGTGGTCTATGACACAGGGATCAAATCAAATTTGCTGTGCAAAGCAATCAGGCTTCATTCTGAAGAGGAAAGGAAAAGGTTTGAAGAAAAAGGTTACCCTTTTCTGCTGATTGGCAGTTAAGGCTTATAATATGTCACACTTGAATATAAATAATTTGAGAATAGCTTGTGTTATCTGCATTTTATGATTTCCTCCTTGAAAATACAGATTTTATCTCAAAGAGAGTTACTCCTGGTGGTGATGCTGTAGAAGCCAGGATAAAAATAATCATATCCACTGTTTTTTAGTTTAATGAAGGTAACAGTTACATTTACACTCTAAAGTTTGAGCTAGATGTACTTCACCAGAAGTTCTCTCAGGATCAGTGGGATTATTTTTGTGGAGAGGTGCCCTTAACTTAAGGAAGATGCCAGAACTCAGCTCAAAGGAGTTTGGTTTACATTGTTTAGAATTGTTCCATGCATAACATTTAATGCCTTGAAACAAGGTAAATAGTTTACATCAGGCTAGAAGTACCCTCTAAGCATCTTATGACATTTGTCCTCCTTATGAAAGATCCTTTTTCCCTCACTAGAGGAAAGAGAAAATAGGGAAGGGGATGGGGAGGGTACAGGGGAGAGGTGGAGAAAAAAAGAAAAAAAAAGAACCTCCAAACCTTCATTCCTTCATTTCCTCATCTCTGGCACTGCTTTACAAGAGCTTATGGCAAATTTGCTTCTGTAATCATAACTTGAACCCATCTGGGAATGAGATTGGCTGCTAGCTTAGTATTTCCACTTAACATATTCATGATTAGCATGCACAGAAGGAGTAGAATTAGGATGAATGTTTTTGGAACAGTACAGATAAATCCTCATAAATGTAGTACAACAGCTCTGGAAATGCACAGTGCTGAAATGTAATGAAGCTGAACTCTGTAGAGAGTTTGGTATTCTCAGTACCATTCCTCTCCTAATGAACTCATTTAGATTAGAAAATGGATTTAATATTTTATTGGAATTAACCTGAGCCAGTAAAGAGGATTACAATTTCTTTCCATAAATATGGTGATATTACAGGGTGAGGTAGCATGTTACATGAATATTAAGCAATTTATGTGCATTGTCATGAAGCCAGAAAGAGTATAATGTTATTAAGTTTTAACGTAGTGATACTGTTCTTATAATAATTAAATTTGAAAAGTAATAAAAATATATTTGAAAATTATTTAAATTCATATTTTGTTGCATTTTCATAACTTTAAAAATGCTTAAAATGAAAATTATGCCATGTTTTCTGCAAACAATTAATTGTAACAGTTTGCTTTTAAACATGGAAAAGTAAAAATACCACAGGTCATTAAGAGAGGGAACAAGACACATTCTAGCTAAGAGGAAAGGAGGTAAGTTTATTCCATTTTCTCTATAACAGTATCTGCTGGTGGGAGAAAACATGTAGAAACAAAAAAAAAATCTTGATATAAATGCATTATTTTCCTTTGTTTTTCAAAACCTTTCAAAGTTGTGTCCCAGTGTTCCTTCTGTCTCTTAGGCTGTCTTTTGTACTCACAAACACATTCTTAATCACAGTCTATGTTCTCCTACTTTTGAAAGGTTATTTACCAAAAAAGAAAAGACTAAATCATTGTTGTCTTAAGTTATCCTTACAGATTGCATATTAAAAAAAAACCCCAAAAAACCAACACAAAAACCAAAACCAAACCCAAACCCAAACAAAAATAAAGTATTGCAAAAGCTTGGTACTGTTTTTTGAGCATTACTGTAAGCAATTTTTATTCTTTTAAAATGAAATTTAGGGCCTGAAATTGCCTATCAATATAGACTGTCTGCAAAAATAATCTCCTGCGTATCTGAACAGTCACTAATTTTACCAGCTGTAATGCAGTGTACGCTCTGCTGAAGAATAGCTTTGAGCCTGAGGGAAGTACAGAACAAATACAAGTAAAGCTGAACAATTTAGAATAGATGAAATTGGATATATGGACTGACTACTTGAAAGAAATTTCCCCTTGCTATCAAAGCTTTTCACTTAAAATGTCCAAATGCGCACAATTAATTTGTAAGATCACTAAGAAGGATTGTTTCTTTTTAGGAACCTTTTGGCAATTTAGTTCAACAACACAGTAACATTTATAATCTGTTTAGGTTATGAGAAAGATCAACAACAGAAAACCTGGTGCAGTCAGTCCTCAGAGTGATTTTTTTTTTGCTGAAAAAAAATAATCTTAAATGTGAAGTATTGGGATGGGAATGTGGAAAGATAATCTCAAGTAGGAGCTTTCTGAGGATGGACAGGGAGCACCTGGAATGGCTACACAAGGCAATATACCATGTCATGACTATAGTAACTTGAATAAAATTAAGTAAAAGTCAAATAGCTGTATCTAATGTGAAGGATTTTTTTTTTCAATCAGTCTCAAAATATACATTGTGCAGCAGCATTGAATCTGTTACAAGTCTACATATGTTTGATCATTGCTGCCTGGCTAGGGCTTTATTTGATTCAGGAATTCTGAGGGACAGTCCAATAATTCTGAATTTTGTTGCATTGCAATCTGCCTTGAGCAATGGAATAAAAATTCAGAATTAAACAGAAAGAAAGAAAGAGAGGAAGGAAGGAAGGAAGGATGGAAGGATGGAAGGAAGAAAGAATTAGCTATAAAAGCTCATGGGTTTACATCTATTTTTTAAGCCTGAAAATATATTTCCAGAATATTTCCTTTTCTCAGGGAAGATTAATAATGGAAACTCCTTTATTCTCTGTTGGTCTGGATCTTGTTATACCTAAAACCACCCTAAAAAATTTTTATTACCATTATACCTATGCAGCATGGGAGATATAACTCAGTTTATTCAAGATAATGTCATCCCCCATTGTCAGTTAAAAAACGATTCATGATGGGAGGATATTTCAATGTTTGAAGAGTCATTTCAAAACACTTTGCATGTTACTAATCAGAGCCTTAATGCACTCAGGATCCTTTCATTATTCTTAGTATCATGTGTATCAACGAAATCTGGGAGCAGCTGGGAGTCATACACACTTTCCCGCAAGGCCAGCTGTCAGCAGACCTCAATTTGCAAAATGTTAAACTCTTAAAATCTGTCTGGTACCTAACTGAGAGATGATAAATTCTATCTCGGTTTTCCAATAGTTTTGAAAAAAGAAAAACAAGAAAACAAACAGAAAACAAGACCCAAAAAATATTTTTTAAGTTTATTTTTTTTCTTTTTAAATTCTGATGTTTGTTGTTGTTATTATTATTCTCTTTGTTCCATGGATCTCGAATTATTTATATGCATCACTTATTTTAGCATTCCTGCCATATTTATGAAGAGAAGTTACAGAATCACTTATTACATTAGTCTGCTTGATGGGCAATTAATTATGGCACTGGTCTTTTACATTATTCTGAGTGATACCAACCTCAGCACTTCTTCAGGGAATCTGCCTTTATCTCCTGACTCATGAGAATTACCTTTTTTGCTTCTCCAGCCAGACACTGTGGGTAGTGAGAAGGAAAGGAGAACAAAGCAAGAGGGATAGAAAGTAATGAAAAGACCCACTGGACGCTTTCTTTCCCCTCTTCTGTTTTCAGCTTTGTTTATATAATTTCATTTCCTTCCTGAGAGAGTTCTAACAACATTTTTTTCCTGAAGAGGTGGGAAAGCAGCAACAGCCGCCTGTCCAAGGAGATTTGCCTCAAGGCAGAACTGAAATTCCCTAGAAAGCTAAAATGCTGCGTATTACTGTATGAGTGGCTTCTCCTTGCAAGAAAGGCTCAAGAGGTGCTACTTCTTTTTATTAAATTTTTATTTTCCTCTGCTTACAGCATCGTCATAGGTTAAAGTACCTGTTGGTCTTGGACAGTACGCAAGTGGGTTATAATGACAAATGGTAGAACTAAAATTTTTAGTTACAATGTCTTAATAACATAACATTGAGTTGTAATTGTCCTTTTGTTATAAATACATTTTCTTCCTTGGGCTTTTATGTCTCTTCTCACTCAATTTTTTTCATTTTCATAATTAATTAAAATGGCAATGTTCTATAACCAGTGATTGAATTATACGATATTACTTGCCTAAGGCGATCAAAATTAATCAAAATAAGGAGTGAAAGTTTTGCTGTTTTTAATACAGCTGATTTGATTCCTGGGGTTTTGATCAAATTAAATGAAGGATCAAATTAACCAGTGATTAAATTGAGTAAAAGGCACTTTGTATGCCTGAAATATATTTAAATTTAATTAATTTCAAGACACAAAATACTAAGCAATGTTTTAAAAATTCATTTGAAATCCACCATTTAATTTTCTAGAAGCTATTTCCTTCTCAAGGTTAAAATCTTTTACAAGAGAAAATACAGTCTTAAAATAATTTCCTGCTTAATTCTTTAATTTTTTTCCCATGCTTTTTTATGCTTGTCTAAATCTTTGCTCTCGTAAACTATTATTCCAAAGCTTCTGAACTCAGCCTACAAAGACTTGATATGCCAAAGGCCAATTCATCATAAATCCGAGACTCCCCAAAATAGAATCTGCCAACCTGAGCAGATGGTTCTGACTGCAAAAGACCTCAAGCTGTTACCACTTAGCCCATGGATTTGCAGAAGTGTTACCATTTTGTCATATAGAGTTTCATTTACCTTTTGTTATAAGCTTGTTTATATCATGTTTGTTTAATGTACTGGGGCAACTTTTGCTATACACTGGTACTTGGAAAGAGATTTAGAAATTAGATGTCTGTTATGGTGCAGAAACAGTCTTCATGAGAACAAAACCATTCACAACTTTTTGTTTGTATGATAAAAAAAGAGCTTGAAACAGCACTCTTGACTCTTTCTGGGAGTTTGCAGTGACTGATGGAAAGGGGCTGACCCAGCTGGGGCACAATGGCAAGAAGCTGAGGCATGAGGTAATTTTCTAAAAGGTGTTTTTTTACATAATATTTAATGTTTCTTGAAATCAGAGAATAACATAGCAAAAGGCAAGATGAGGAACAGGGTCCAATTCTGAGAGTTATAATATTAAGTAAGAGTTGCCTTATATTGAAATGCTTGTCTTCCACCCTTTACTATTAATAGAACTGAAATAAATCTACAAGTGTGTAAACATACCAAAGATTGATTAAAAATTTTCAATGTTGTGTATCAAAGCTGAGTGTATTTATTCGTTTGAGACACTTAGAAATTTCAAGCAGAATGCATTGGTTGTACGTGGAGTCTAATCTCATTATTCAAGTCCTTGAAAAGGCATACTTAAAGGATTAAATTTATTTAGTGTGATCAGCATGGTCAGTCTGTTGCAGCTATTTTTGATTAATGTATTTATTCTCTCAAAAGGAAAAAAATGGTTTAGTGGGAGGAGAGAGAAAATTGAAAATGGACACTTAGAGCAGTATGAAAGTACTATCATACTCTAAGTAGCATTTTACAGTAACTTGTAGTGTCATTTTGTAATAACCGTTACCAAGAGGTGAACAACTGGCACAAGCTGGATCCTAGCTTATTCTGTACTTCTCTGCTTGGAAATGTTAGTCAGTGGGAACAGAAAATATGAGTTAAAATTTTGGTGTTGGCAGGTTGATCATCCTGGTGATAACCATAGGAGAAGCATGTAAGACAGAAAAAGGCACAAGCTGCTGGACAGTTAAGAGATTTATGGCTGACAGAGATGAAGAGTGGAGAAGCAACAGAGACACCTAGCATTGCATAGCTTATAAATATCAGGTTTGTGGTTCTAAGGATAATGTCAGCTTTACTCTACAGACTTGTCTTACATGTGCTCTAGGGGACTCAACTTTTAGGATGCAGACTTTCTTTGGGTCTCTGCTTAGCATGGATATTTTGTGTTACGGTGCACGGTGCCTGCATAAAGATGAGAAGCTGTCCATTGGTGGCTTCTGAGTCTGGAGGCGCCTGCAGTTTTCCAAAGTGTTATACTACACAGAAAAACACCATGTGTTAGAAACCCTACACACAAAATTCCTTGTAGAATCTAAATTGATTTCCTGATGTATTTTTATTTATATTTTATAATGATAATTTTCCTAGTATTTTATTAATAATTTGGTAGTTTTGTCAGTATTCAGTAATGCATGTGGGTCAGGGCAATCCCAAACACAAACACAGGCTTGGCAGAGAATGGATAAAGAGCAGCCCTGAAGAGAAAGACTTCGTGGTGCTCGTAGATGAGAAGCTGAACATGAGCCATCAATGTGCGCTTGTGGCCAGGAAAGCCAACCATGTCCTGGGCGGCATGCAGGAAGCATTAGCAGCAGGTCAAAGGAGGTGATTCTCCCCCTCTACTCTGCTCTCGTGAGATCCCACCTGGAGTACTGTTCAGATGTGGGACCCCCAACATAAAAAAGACCTGGACCTGTTGAAGCAAGTCCAGAGGAGAGCCACGAAGATGGTCAGAGGGCTGGAGCATCTCGCATACAAGGACAAGCTGAGAGAGTTGGGGTTGTTCAGCCTGAAGAAGGAAAGGCTCTGGGGAGACCTTCTAGCCGCCTTCAAGTACTTCAGAGGGGCCTACACAAGAGATGGGGAGGCACTCTTTATCAGGCAGTATAGCAATAGGACAAGGGGTAATGGTTTTAAGCTGAAAGAGGGTAGATTTAAATATGACAAAGAAATTTTTCATTGTGAGGGTGGTGAGGGTGGTGAGGCACTGGAAGAGGTTGCCCAGGGAAGCTGTGGATGCCCCATCCCTGAAGGTGTTCAAGGCCAGGCTGGATGAGGCTTTGAGCAACCTGGTCTAGTGGAAGGTGTCCCTGCCCATGGCAGGGGGGCTGGAACTTTAAGTGGATGATCTTTAAGGTCCCTTCCAACCCAAACCATTCCATGGTTCTATGATTCTATGAATGTTTAACTCGGTGGGAAAAAGATTCTGAGGTTCCTCTTCTGGCCTTGCTATCAACTTGAAATTAGAGTTTGGACCTGCATTTCAACAACTTTTTCTTTCTATTCACTGACCTGCAAAAATTAACAGAATTCTGTTTATTTATTTTATGTGGTACTTGCATGACTAATGCATATTAAGATCCTTAGATAAAAGCTGTCACGGAGAAAAGTACTTTTATGGTGTTTGCACTGTGCATTTAAAACTGCAGATAAAATATTTGGAAAATTGTTTTATGAGTGTGATCAAAAGTATTTTGAGAAATATTTGGAACTGCAGGCAGAGTCTGATGCAAAAGGTCAGGTATATAACTATATTTCTTTGACAGCTATTATATTTTCTGTACCAGTTTTAACCTTGAATATCAGTTATATGACATTTGTGAGTTCTTGAATCTTGTTTACCTTTTTCTCAAATCTTACTGATTTACAGAAGTAGTTCTTCAATCAGTAAAATTTCTTCCATGTAACTTATTTCTTCTTACTTACCACTTAATTTTAAGAACTTCAGAAATTTAAAAAGATGCAGACAGTAAACCAAACCCTTTTTAAAATTCCACTGCCTACCTGTTATTTTCTTTTTTTTTCTGTGATGGACATAATCAAAATTCTTCTGCTTCCTCTTTGGTGTTATGTTCTTTACATGACATCTAGAGGCCAAAATTGATGTGAGCTGCAATTAATCTTTCCATGAGGCTTTATAGATGCATTGGTAGACCAGAGATAGGAATCACACTGTCTGCATACATAAAATTATTGAACATCTCAAAACAAATCTGTATTCAGAAACTGTATTTCATGGTGTCATCATCCAGCAGGTGTAAAAATCTGTTGAGAAAAAAAAAAAAGAAGTGCAAAAAACAAAGGCTGCATTTGTTTTATATGCAATCCCCTGTGCAATTAATTCATATACAAGTTGCACAGTAATCTAACTGGAGCATCTGACATTTGACTGTGACAGCCAGAACCCTTTAGGTAATCCATAATGCTACAATAAAGTGCCTAATTAAATACACCATCATTTCCATCTGTATTCTGAAGCTGATATGCAAATTCACCTTGCCTGTATAATTTCTACTTCCTATCTTCTGATTCTTGCTTTTAGCTATATCCACATGCATCCATCAAAAGTCCAAAAGGACCAAATTTTAGTATATAAAGCAAAGTTATACTGCTGTAACTTCATATGCTTCTGTGAACTGCTTCAAAACACCTCATTCAATAATCATGAGTTTCACCAAGTCATTGTTATGTATTTCTAAACGTATTGCTAAACACAGAAACTAACTCATATTGCTTTAGAGATTAAGTCTATGTGCCTAAATATGGATCACAAACAATTATTTTTTATTTTTTCTGCTTTATTAACAGGGAAAGGTAAAGATTTATTTTGTGATGACGCATGGAGGAAAATAGCCCTGCTGAAGAGAAAGATCATTTTCTGTAAATTACTGTGCTTCTCACATCCGGTTTATAATTTTAAACTACATATTTTAACTTCTACTTTTTCCCCTGAGACTGCTTGTCAGGTATACAATTGCCAATATCCTGGTAAAAAGAGTCTCTCAAGATTCAGCCCATTGATGAGTAATTAGCTAAGCTTGTTTGAAGTGATTTACACTTTAGGCCTTGAACTGATGTTTACACTGAGCCTTCCTAACTAGTTCATACTTATTCCTATAGCCTTGAAACTAAGTTTGGGTTACCAACACTCAACTGAATGTCCTTGAGTGTGTGGGTGAGGTCACCCTCAGTAACAGTAATCATCTTCTGTATAAAGTTTTGCCTAAAAAGGTTGTATTGCTTCATCTTTATCTATGGTTTTGCTTCTAAAATATTTTTAAATTCTGTTTATTTAGTACATTAACACTCTTTTTTTAATAGCAAATACGATGAACAGTTTGATGTCTTGATGTTTAGACCTAACTCAGCACAATACTATAACATATTGAAAAGTACCTGAGAAAATTACAGGCCTAAATTTTGGAAGCCATCACTCTAACTTTCTCCCCTGTTACCCAGATATCTTTGAAATTACTAATTTTTGGCTTGTATATTTCAAATAAATCCAGTCTACTCTAGAAAAAAAACCCCAACAATCAAAACATTTACATACACATACACATATATTTCAGAGAGGTTTCTCTCCAGTTTCCTACCCTGTAAACTAAAAACCAAACTTGAAGATGTAAACCCAAAGTGAAATAAAAACCCCTCTTTTCACTTCTTACTGTACAATTTAAATCACAGTTTTTTTCTTCAGTGTATTCAAATGCTTTAAGTAAATAGATGGAATAAAAAAGGATAAAGTTTACTTAAGATAAAATAAGAAAGGATGTTGAAGGCTTTATTGGAAATGTCAGAATATGTTTATTCATAGATTTCTCAGAAATAGTATTTATAAGTCTGTGCTATGCTAAGTAATAATAAATGGTAGTTTTGCATTCCTGAAGTTTTAGCGTATGTTAGGATGCAAGATGATAAGCATCTCTCAGATATTCAAACACTGTTTAAAAAGATTTTGTTTAGAATTAGTTTAATTTGTCATCTTCCCATTTCCTCAAAATATTTTTCTCATGGTAGGACTACATATGAGAGATAACATTGCTTTGATTGAAGTTTAGAAGTATTTTTTTTTATAAAAATTCATTTCAGGAGGATTACCACATCCCTTTGATATTTTTGTACTTGAAGAACCAATTCATATCCTATATAGTCTAAGGAATATGCTTTTCTAGTGTTATTACTGTATTTAAATTAATTCAAAACTTATATACTAATAATGCACAAGAAGAATGTAATGTTACTGTTCTGATTTTACTTATATCTGAAATCATATCTTATTTCAACTTTAAGAGCAGATTCACCAACAGACTAGAGCAAGTAAAGCATACCAGCCAGTTAAGCTGGATTTTATGGTTGCTTTGTCTCTCCTCACTGCTAAACAGCCAAAGCAAATTGATGATACACCAGATTTTAATTTGAAATATTAGTGACATCATTGGGGTGGTAGTCCTTATTAGGGACAACAGTTTTAAGCTGAAAGAGGATAGATTTAGATTACATATGATGAAGAAATATTTTATTGTGACGGTGGCAAGGCACTGGAACAGGTTGCCCAGAGAAGCTGTGAATACCCCATCCCTGGAGGTGTTCAAGGCCAGGCTGGATGAGGCTTTGAGCAACCTGGTCTAGTGGAAGGTGTCCCTGCCCATGGCAAGGGGGTTGGTACTAGACAGTCTTTGAGGTCCCTTCCAACCTAAACCATTCTATGATTATATGATGATTCTTTGATTACAGCTGTCATCAAGGTGAGCACATTATTACCTGGCTGCTCAGATGCTGGGATAGGGGGGTCAGTAGCCTGGATCTAGAGGGCAAAGAAGCCAGACAGCTGGAACCCCTTGCTAGGGAAGGAGGCATCAATTAAACAACTGGAAGACAGCCATGAGGCACTGCACAACAAAACAATCCCCTTAATCAACATTATTTTCTTAACCCAACACCTAGAGATGACAATCACACTAGCAAACAGTACGTATAGCAAATCAGGTGCTATATCACAGGACTCTAAAGCCAAGTCCTAGTATGTGTAAAACAATAAAAACAGTCTTCTCCACAGTGACATCTGAGGAAATATAATGAAAGCTTATTGAAAGTTTGTTTTAATACACTCTGTCCAAATCTGTCGTCATCTCAACCACTCAAGCCTCACTTTGGGCACCAAAAGACTGGCATGGTTTGACCTGGCTGGGGGTCAAACACCATGCAGCCACTTGCTCGCCCTCCCCACTCCTGGGGATGGGGGAGAGAATTAAAGGGGTAAAGGGAAAAGAGAAAAGAGACTTGTGGGTTGAAATAAGAACAATTTAATAGCTAAACTACAATAAAATTTATAATAATGATAAGAATAATAATTATAATAATAATATACAAATATACAAATGAGTGATACACAGTGCAACTGCTAACAACCCAATGACCAAGGCTTAGCCCATTCCCAGCTAATGATCCCAGAGCATTCAGAGAATCCTGAAACTGCAGTCCTGGAAAAGAGATAAGAGCCCAAGCATCTGAGAGAGCAAGAGCAGACCAAGAGAGCCAGAGACAGCCCTGAGAACTAGAGAGAGATGACCCAGAACGAGAGAGGGAATGAACTTCCAGACAGACCCTCATCTGTATACTAGTCGTGACATGCATGATATGGAATAGACCAGTATGGACAGTTTGGATCTCTATCCTAAACCTAATGTTGAATCCTAGGCTGGTAATTGGGGCTGTGCTCCCTCCCCGCTTCTCCTGAACCTGCAGACACTGGCACAGAAGAGGAGCTGAAAAGTCCCTGACCTGACAGCAACTATAAACATCAGTATGTTATCAGCCTTCTTCTCAGCACAGATCCGAAACATAGCCTCACACTAGCTACTGTGAAGAAAGTTAATTCCATCCCAGCCAAAACCAGGACAATTTTCATTTTTCCTTAATTTAGGATTATATACAGTAATTCAACATCTTTTAAAAATAACCTTCAGGAATTCATATTATTTTCTTTTTGAGATCATTAGTGGAAAAAAGACTGATACATGCTAAATGGACCAATACTTTTCTTAAAGGAGTGAAATTTTAATTAACTTTAACTCAGATTAATTAACTACCTTGTAATTTCTCAGAAAAAGTAATTGTCCTCAGAGACTGCATAGTCATTTTGGGGGTAATGTGCTACGTTCATAACTTAAAACAAAGAAGTCCTTGCAAGATGGGACTTGGTCAATACCAGTAATGCCACAAACAAAGTTCTGTCTGAGGTTTCTGTGGACTGAACAGCCCCAGCTCTCTCAGCCTTTCTGCCTTTCCTCATAGAAAGGATGCTCCAGTCCCTTAACCTTCTTTGTGGCCCTTCCCTGGACTCTCTTCAGTAGCTCCATCTCTCTCTTGTACTAGTGAGCCCAGCCCTTGACACAGTACACCAGGTGTACTAGACTCAGCACACCAGTGCTGAATAGCGGGGAAGTATCACCTGGCATGTTTGCAAGTAGCATGAAATTGAGAAATTCAGTTTGGTTTATCTATTAGTGACTTCGATAATCTCACTCAGAATCAGGCCAATGGCAAAACCCTTTGGGACCCCTTTTGATTAAATGCTTCTGGTTAAGCAATGACCGTAGATAACTTCTCCAAGTATAGTCATAAGGCTATTTTTGCTTCCACTCTGTCAAGTTTTCACATAGAACTTATTTCCTGGAAATCTATATTGAAAGTCAAGGCATACAACATTTGGGATTAATTCAGTTCCCTATGCATAGATATTCAGCAACATTTAGGCAACATAAAATATCCTACCTGACCTTCAGCTGTCAGATAGAAGACAGCAGATCTCCCTTGCCAGCTTTGTATTGTTGTATTGGATGCTTCATGACAATGAAAATTATATTTAAGCAAGTGAATCCCATCCCTGCTGTTTGGTTTTATGGTTCTTTTTTCCCCTTTACCTCTAGGCTTTTGAACTTGTTTTAAAAAGATTTTAGAAAGATCTGACATTAATTGTTCTTGACAACTGTTACTTGTTTTCTTGTAATCTTCCAGGTGTTGTGTACTTTGTTTGGTTATTTATCCAAGGAGTGAAGTTAAGTGTCTGTTCTTAATTCCCAGGCTCATATTGTTTTTCCTTCATTTTTTTTTTGTCCCTTCTAAAAGAATGTAACAATACTTTTTATTTCACAGAATCACAG
>VZTO01000425.1:3994-19598 GCA_013400615.1 Syrrhaptes paradoxus | reverse complement strand
GCACAAACACCTCCGTGGGCGGCCCCCCCTGTGTCAAGGACAACGCTGCAGAAACGGACTCCCTGCTGTGGCAGTAAGTGCGGGGACATCCCCTCCTTGGTGGGGGCTGTGGCATCTGCAGGCTGTCCCTGCCCCAAGCCCTCTCTGTCCCCAGCTGTTCCCGGGAGCAGCTGAGGTCCCTGCCGCGGGCAGAGCTGGAGGGGCGGCTGGAGAGCACCCTCATCATCATGGAAACGCTCTCGCTGCAGCTGCGCAGCTGGCAGCACGTCCAGCGCCCGCTGCCTGGCGTGGGGCCGGCCGAGCAGAGGGACGCACAGACGCAGACGGACATCATCCACCCAAAAGGGGTAAGAACCTTTGCCGGGGGGGATGCCACCCCATTTTCTGTGGCCTCAGCAGAGCGGGGCTGCTGCAGCACAGCATCACTGCGGTATTGCACCCAGCTCGACTTGTGCTGGATTTTGAACCCTTTGTGCGGGGAAACACCCCTGGCACACGTCGGGGGGGTTGGGAGGTGTCATGGCTGTGGCTAAAAGCCCCTTCCCTCCGCTCTGCTGGGCTGCCCTTAGGAGGAGGAGATCTACCACAACCTCTACCTGGACCTGCGGAGGAAAGTGGAGGCTCTGCAGCGGCAGCGGGGAGTGGAGCGGGACCTGCAGCGGGAGCTGGAGCTGGCCACCGCGGGGATGGTGCGTCTGGGCGTGTGATGAGCGTGCCGGGTCTCAGCCAGACGAGGGGTGTGTGTGTCCGGTGCTGCCTCGGCCGCGCTGCCTGAGCACCGGTGCCCTCGTCCCTTCCCCAGGGTACCTTGAGCAGGCGGTGCCTCCAGTTTCGGGACGTTGCAGATGGCACCTTGCAGAGCTTGCAGGATGAGCAGGGGGCCCTTGCCCAGGAGGTGAGCCCCCCCCGATGCTGGGCTGGCCCGGCCCCCCTTTTCCCCCAGGTTTTGGGAGGTGCTGGCACTGCTGGCACACATGGCAGCCGTCGGCTGTACCCAGTGCATCCTGGCACTGTCTCCCCGCACAGTGGGAGGAGGCGAGGGCCCTGGTGTCACAGTGCCGGGCCGTGCTGGAGAACGTGCCCGACAAGCTGCGGAGATGCCTGGAGGCGCGGGATGCCATGAGACAGCGAGCGGACGAAGCTCTTCAAGCCAAGGAGGAGGTAGGGGGGCAGCTGGAGGAGGGACCAGGACAGGCTCTGCTGTCCCCGTGCCTTCCATGGGGCATCCTGTGTCTCTGCGAAGGGGGAAGGTCTCTGGCGCTGGGGGGAAAAGGATGCCCTGAAGGGTGGAAGGGCTGCAGCTGCCCAGATGGGTTTTTGGCTCAGGCTGTGTCCCGCTGGACCCCGGGGCTGCTGCAGCGTGCTGGGGATGGCTCCTGGGAGCTGCCGCTTGTGCGGCGCCGTGCCTGCAGCAGCATCCTTCCCTCGGCAGAGCGATTGCTTCCTGGAGGCTTTCCGTGCCCACGTCAACGCCCGGATCAGCGCCCGTGACCAGAGCCTGGCCTCCCAGCGAGAGCTGCGAGCGCTGCTGGTGGAGACCATCGACAAGCAGGTACGGAGCAGGCAGGCACCTCCCCTGGGAAGGAGCAGCATCCCACCCCCTGGGCTTGGGGGATGTTCTGAGCAATGGTCTACGATGGGCTCGGGTCCATCAGGTCCAGCCTTGGGGCTGGTGCTCCCCTCCCTCCGTGGCCACTTCCACCACAGCAGCGCTGACCCGTCTCCTGCCCACAGGCATCCCTGGCTGCCACGGCTCAGACCTTCAGGGAGTTCATAAACACCACCTTCGAAAATTGGGAGGAGGAAAGGAAAGCCCTGAACATGGAGGTGAGGGGTGTCCCCGTGGGCTCAGCCCCTCGTGTCCCTGCTGGTGCCACTTCTCTGTCTCGGAGCACCTTGTGCCCTGGGTTCTGCGGGTGGCCCAGCTGCCAGACCCATCCCCGGTCCCGCAGCCGGTGTGGCCACGCTGTGCTCAGCTCTGCCCGGCACCGTCTCCCCTCACAGTGGGAGCAGATGCGGGCCCTGGTGTCACAGTGCCGGGCCGTGCTGGAGAACGTGCCCGACAAGCTGCGGAGCTGCCTGGAGGAGCGGGATGACATGAGGCTGCGAGCGGACGAAGCTCTTCAAGCCAAGGAGGAGGTAGGGGGGTGGCTGGGGGTGTCCCCCTGACCCCAGGTAGAATCCCAGAAGGGTTTGGGTTGGAAGGGACCTTAGAGCCCATCCAGTGCCACCCCCTGCCATGGGCAGGGACACCTCCCACCAGCCCAGGTTGCCCAAAGCCTCATCCAGCCTGGCCTTGAACCCCTCCAGGGATGGGGCATCCACAGCTTCTCTGGGCAACCTGGGCCACTGCCTCACCCCCCGCACAGGAAAACATTTCTTCCCAGTATCTCATCTCAATCTCCCCTCTTTCAGCTTAAAGCCATCACCTCTTGCCCTGTCCCTCCATCCCCTGATCAAGACCCCCCCCATCTCTCCTGTAGCCCCCTTTCAGCACTGGAAGGTCTCCCTGGAGCCTTCTCTTCTCCAGGCTGAACATCCCCAACCCTCTCAGCCTGTCCTCGGATGGGAGGTGCTCCAGCCTCTGACCACCTTGGTGGCCTCCTCTGGACCATGACGGGGGGGGTGACACAGGGCATGCTTTGGTGTGGGAACACCCCATGGGGAAAAGCAGCCCAAAGCGAGCCCGGTGGGTACCATCCCTCTGCAGGCATCCTGCCAGCTGGAGGAGACCTCGGCGGCTCTGCAGGACACGGCGGCTCAGCTGGAGCAGCTGACAGAGGACAACTTGCGTCTCAGTGCAGGTAGGGGTGGGTGACATGGGGGGATGGAGCTGCCCCCCCCGTCCCCCTCTGTGCTGACGGCTCTGCCCCTCGCAGACCTGAGCTCCCTGATGACAAACCTGGCCAGGGTGGAGCAGGAACGGGATGTGCTGCAACAGGAGAACGAGAAGCAGTGGGAGGAGATGGCGCGGTGGGTCCGAGCCCTGGGGCAGGGCATTGCCCCCCCCCCCCCATCCCCATAGCCACCTCCTGCCACCCCTCATCCCCAAACCATGGCACCCCCTGACCGCGTCCTGTCCCCACAGGCTGTCGCGGGTGAGGGACATGCTGCAGCAGGAGTGCAACGGGCTGTGCCAGGAGCTGCGGGAGGCGGCCGAGTGCCGGGAGGTAGGAGCTGCCTGACCCTGCCCGTGCCGTCACACGCTGCCGGTCCCCGTCATGGCCCTGGGGGATTAGCCCTCCTGTGGCAAGGGCAGCTGATGTCCCCACGTAGCCTGGCTCTCCGTCCTGTGCGGAGGCGATTCCCAGGGCAGGGGGGGACAGCTCATAGAATCACAGAAGGATTTGGGTTGGAAGGGACCTGAAAGATCATCATCCAGTGCCACCCCCCTGCCACAGGCAGGGACACCTCCCACTAGCCCAGGTTGCCCAAAGCCTCACCCAGCCTGGCCTTGAACCCCTCCAGGGATGGGGCATCCACAGCTTCTCTGGGCACCCTGGGCCCCTGCCTCACCCCCCGCACAGGAAAACATTTCTTCCTCAGATCTAGTCTAAATCTCCCCTCTTCCAGTTTAAATCCATCACCCCTTGTCCTGTTGCTGGGATAATCCCCCTGGCTGCAGGTGTGCTGCTGTCCCCCAGCCTGTCCTGTGTCCCCAGTGAATGGGTCTATGGGGGCAAAGCTGCCCCGCATTGGGAGCAGCACCCCGAGGGGTGGGAGGGACCACGCTGGGGGTCCCAATGGCTCACAGCTTTGTCCCCATGCCCTCTTACAGTTTCTCAACCAGGAGAACCGCATGTCCCGCACGCAGCTGCTGGAGGTGGAGGCCAGGCTGCAGTCCACGCTGGGCACACTGCAGGAGCGCAGCCTGCAGCACGAGGAGCTGACGGACGCCCACCAGCGCCTGCGGTACCCGCCCCCCTCACCACCCCTGCTCGAACCCCTCTGGTTTGGGAAACTCAGCTCCTGCTGGGAGGTGGGGGACACCCAGGGGGACGTGGCTCCTGTCACCGCTGCACAGGGGGGTGGAAGAGGCTGTGGGGGAGCCCAGCAGACCCCATCTTGGGGGAAGCTGCCTAAAGCTGTGGGGTTTGCACCACGCCGGGGTCAGGGTGGGAGGCAGGCGTGGGAAGTGTCCCCATCCCGCACCGAGGAGGGGGAGTGCTGCTCCTGCTGAGGCTGCTGCCATCCCGCAGGGAAGAACACGCTGCCCTCGCCCAGGAGCTGGAGAGCACCAAGGAGGAGCTCCTCGCCCTGCAGCTCAAGAGGGACAAAGTCTCCTGGTGCTCTGCGGACATCGCCGAGATCAAGCTGCGGCTGCAGGAGCTCGCTGACTGCCTCAGGGCCACTCTGCAAGAGGAGGTAGGAGCCCTGCCCTGGGGACAAGGACAAGGGAGTGGCCCAGGGAGTGGGGTTCAAGCCCCTGTGGCATAGCTTTGAGACCCCCCGCTCGCAGGGACAGCACAGAGCAGTCACAAGCTGTGCTCCGGTGCTGTGCTCTTCCTCCCCTCCAAAGGATGATGATGCCCCATCGAGGAGCAGAGCCTGGACCCCAGCTCCACGGACCCCTGGCTGGCAGACACCGCGCCGTGCCTGGACCCCCGCTCGCCGCACGCCGGT
This sequence comes from Syrrhaptes paradoxus, assembly GCA_013400615.1. Classification (NCBI taxonomy): domain Eukaryota; kingdom Metazoa; phylum Chordata; class Aves; order Pterocliformes; family Pteroclidae; genus Syrrhaptes; species Syrrhaptes paradoxus. Next base: position 14,975 of record VZTO01000425.1, on the reverse strand, counting down.
GTGCCGCACCCCCTACCACCCCGGGGGCTCCTTCGTGGGCAGCGTCCTCAAAGCGGTGTCGGGGAAGGGTGAGCTGACACCCGCTGCGGGGTGCTGGGGGGGGTCCCTGGGTGGGGATGGGGGTCGCTCCCTCCTGTGCTGGGATGTGCACTGGTGCTGGGCGAGGAGGAGATCCCAGTGCCATCCCTGTGGATTCCCCAGTTGTTCCCTTGTGCTACCGTGGGTTGGGTCATGGCTCCTGCGAGCTCCCAGGGTTTTCTCTGAGCCCCCTGGGGTGGGTGAGCTCCGGTCGGTTCCCTGCAGCACCCAGGGCTGGGCACAGCACCTCTGTCCTCTCCTTTTGCAGATGCTGGTGAAGCTGCCGGAGGTGGGAGTGTGTTCACCAGGGACAAACCTCCCTGTACACCAAAGCCAAGAGGTACCGGCACTGTCACCCTGCCCTGGACCCCATGTGGGGGACACAAGCAGGTGCGTCTTCCTGCTTGGCTTGGTGTCCCCTGGGGGTGACATTCCCTCTGCCTGCAGAGCTGGAGGAGGGTCTGCTGGAGAGCGTGCAGGAGCTGCGAGCCGTGGTCTCCGACTTCTCCATGCTGAGCTCCCGCATCGAGGAGCGGGATCTGAGCGAGTTCAAGGCACTGCAGAAGGAAATGTGAGTCCAGCCTCTCCCCCCCTGGGGCTGGTGGGGTGCCCAGGAGGGGTTTGGTGCTGGGCTGTGCTCAGCACCACTGTCCCCTCCCAGCTCCGACCTGCAGCTCCAGCTGGAGACGGTGACGGCCGAGAGCCAGGAGAAGCTGGACGCCCAGGCTGGCACCATCACCAAGCTGAACAGGGCGCTGAGGGGCAAGCTGGAGGTGAGCTGGTGCCAGAAGTGGGCCAGCACCAACCCCAGGGCAGAGCCGAACTGGGACGGGTGCTGATCTAGGACACGGAGAAATCTGGGTGACCGACTCCAGCGATGCCCCATGGGTGCTCCTGGCCTGTCTGACCTCCTTGAACCCGAGAAAACCCGCTCCCCCGGGGTGCTGGGGGGCCAGGCGCTGCCTGATGCTGCTTCTTCCCCTTCCCCCCCGCAGACGGAGCAGGAGCTGAAGGAGGTGGTGAAGCGGCAGGAAGAGAAGATGCTGCAACTCATCGACAAGAGCGGGGAGGTCACGGTGTGTGGTGGGGGCCTGGCTGGGATGTGTGCCTGGGGGGGGCCGGGTGCAGGACCCCTCTCAGCATCTCCTTTCCCCTGCAGAGGCTGACGGAGGAGGTCTCCCAGCTGAAGCGGTCGCTCCAGCATGCAGAGACAAGGGCCAAGGTGCTGTGGGAGGAGATGCAGGGGCAGGAGAAGCCCAAGGTGGATGCTGACTACATCCAGGAGCGGGTCTTACTGCGGCAGGAGGTGAGGCCGGGACCCCTCCTCACCCCCAGACCCTGCTCCTTGAGCCAGGAACCCCTGGGGATGGTGGGGGGGAGCCCCCACCCCATGGCTGTCACCCCCCAATGACGTCTCGGTGTTGCTCGCTCTTTTCCCAGTTGGACAAACTGCGGGTGCTGCTCCTGGAGAAGGAGGATGAGAAGCTGCGGCTCTCCAACAAGTACCTGAAGCAGGTACGGGGACCCCGAGGGGCTGCCCTGGCTCTGGTCCCTCCTCCCTCCATCCCTGCCCCCTTTTGGGGGACACTCCTGACAGATGTCCCACCCCAGGTCCAAGCCCTGGAGCTGAGGCTCCACGACACCCAGAAAGTGCTGAGGACCCACGAGGAGAGGCAGGAGAAGGTGAAAGAGGTGAGGGTTGTGCTTCATCCCTTTCCCCCTTGCTGTGACTGCAGCACCACACACACTGTCACTAACGCTGCTGCCGTCCCCAGGTCCTCTTGACTGTCCCCAACGCCGCAGCGAGCTGCCAGGAGCTCCAGAGCCTGTTGCAGTCCTGGGCCCCTGCCAGCACGGAAGCTGCCCAGCCCCTCTAGCCTGACACCTTCCTCTTCTTATTGCTTTTATTACGTCTTGAATAAAGTTCTGCTGGTTTTCTCTCTACCTCTGCGCCTATGCAGGAGCCTCCTCGTGCCCTGGGTGGGGACAACTCCCCCAGCATGTGCTGGCTGTGCCTGCTCCATCCCCGTCACAGGGCTGTGGCCATCCCAGAGCCTCTCCCCTGGGGTGGGGGCCATGCACCCTCCCCACCAGTGCTGCTCTCACGGGGGTGCTGTGTTCCCCAGGCTCCCCTGCCCTGGTCCCAGCAGCAGCCACCATCCCCGCATTCCCCCCCTTTCCCTCCCCACTCCCCTGCTGCTCCTCTTGCCCTCCATCCCCTCTGCACCCCCTTCTCCTTCCCCCCGCAGAGGGGATGAGGGGCTGGATCCTGGACCCCCCTCCTGGGGCTGTGGGCCACCCCCTGTCACTGGGGGGATCATTCCCCTCCCCACGCGCTCTGAGCTCTGCCAGGCACCATCCCCTGGGGCTGTGAGTGCTGCCAGCCAGGGCTGGGAGCTCTGCCAGCTCCTGCTCCCAGCCCCCCCTTGGCCCTTGCTGCTGCAGAAGGAGGGGGGGGTTCCCTCAGGGTCCCCCCAGCTCCCATCCCTCCTTCCCTCCCAGGGCAGCTCCTGCAGGATCCCCTCCCTGTGCTCCCGACCCCGAGGATGCTCCCACCACCGCGGGGGCCACGCAGCACCTCCCTCCCTTCCCAGGCAGGGCCCAAAATAGCCCCGTTCAGCCACGTGCTGTGGTTTTTAATGGCCTGGTTTTCCTCCTGGGGGGGGAATTGCCTTCCCCTGTGTCCTGTCCCACTTGGGGGGTGAGGGCAAGGTTCACTTTTGCATATCTGTGCGGTAATACCAGAGATGCCACTTGCCTCAAGAGGTTCTATTCAACAACAATTTTAAATAAAAGATGTAAAATGTGGTGGGATTTAAAGACTTAGCAAAGAAAACTTACACCAATACCCATCTTCTGCTCCCCGTGCTAAAAACTTGCAAGGATATAGCAACCCCCCCGAAATCAGAACTCGGAGCAAGGTCAGAGCTGCTCTCGCTTAGAGACCGGCGACTGCTTGTCAACACGTAAAACTTGTGATCGGATCAGTGCTAAAATGGGCATCGCTTGTCACGATGGGGTTTGAAACCTGCTGAACCAGCCCCGGAGGAGCTGGAATCGCCTCTTCACATTAAAACTTGTAACGGCGTTACCCTGGTGTGCTGGAAAAGTAAGTTAGAGACAAAGAGGAAAGGAAACTCAGCAGGGAGATGAGAAAGAGGCGAGACAGGAAAGGTTCTGGAAGGGTGTCACCACCCTTGGATGGAGGTTGGGGTCCTCAGGGGGCAGCACCCCCCTTCCCATAGTTTATTTGCCTTTTCTAGACAAAAATCTCTGCCTGGGTTTCTTCAAAGGACCATCCAGGGGGTGAGGGCACGTTAACCCTTCCCAGGGGCTGGTGGTCCTGCAGCCCCTGCGTTGGATTCCCTCTGCCTGGAGTTTCCTTGCTGGTGCCTCAGAGGTGGGGGGTGACCCTGTTACGAGGGAGGGGGCCGTGAGCCCCTCGTGCACCCCACACCTCCTCCTGGGAGCGAGGAGCAGGATTTAGGGTCGTTCAGCAGACAATCTTCCGTCCCGTATCAGAGCCTCTGACAAGCGATTGCAGTCTCCTGCACCAACCTGTCACCAAGCTGAACAGGGCGCTGAGGGGCAAGCTGGAGGTGAGCTGGTGCCAGAAGTGGGCCAGCACCAACCCCAGGGCAGAGCCGAACTGGGACGGGTGCTGATCTAGGACACGGAGAAATCTGGGTGACCGACTCCAGTGATGCCCCACGGGTGCTCCTGGCCTGTCTGACCTCCTTGAACACGAGAAAACCCGCTCCCCTGGGGTGCTGGGGGGCCAGGCGCTGCCTGATGCTGCTTCTTCCCCTTTCCCCCCCGCAGACCGAGCAGGAGCTGAAGGAGGTGGTGAAGCGGCAGGAAGAGAAGATGCTGCAACTCATCGACAAGAGTGGGGAGGTCACGGTGTGTGGTGGGGGCCTGGCTGGGCTGTGTGCCTGGGGGGCTGAGGGCTCCTCATGTCACCACCCCTCCATGGCCAGGGACCACTCTCCAGACCTTGCTGCTGTCCCCAGGTCCTGTCAGCTGTCCCCAACATGGCACAACCTGCTGCAGTCCTGGGCCTAATGCCAGCCGGTGCCAGCGAGGAAGCAGCCGAGCCGCTATAGCCCGAAACCTTCCTGCTCTTATTGCTGTAATTAGGTGTTGAGTAAAGCTCTGTTGGCTTCCACCCCACACACGGATGCAGGAAGCTCCTGGTGCCCTGGGTGGGGACAACTCGCCCAGCCTGTGCCGGCTGTGCCTGCTCCGTCCCGGTGCAGCTCTCCTTCCCGCTGCCCTGCTCCTCCTCTCGCCCTACATTCCCTCCGTACCCCCCTTGCAGAGGGGCTGGGGGCCAGATCCTGCACCCCCCTCCCAGGACCACGCAGCATCCCCGGGGCCAGGGCTGGGAGCTCTGACAGCTCCTGCCCCCAGCCCCCCCGCTGCAAGTCCAGTTAGAGCTCAAGTGGCAAATATCTGTTCTCTGGGGCGATTGGGATGACTGTCCTTGGGACTGCTGAGAAAAACTTTATCATCACTTAAGGATTGTTAGATTTACCCGTCAAGACAGGAACATCCTGGAAAATATGTAAACTAAATGAGTATTTAATGAGAATGTTTGGAGTCGGCAGCCAAGTTAGTGATTACACCGTCTGCACGTAACCAATCCTCGTTTTAATATCATTATAATCCTAAAATTCAGCTATGAAGACCCCAGCCCACACAGAGCCCCTTCCCCCCAGAGCAGGGTTGGTTTGGGGATGTTCTGGAACCATCACACTCATCAGTGCCCAGTCGTGTGTCAGGAGGCTGTGCTGGGCTCGGGGTTAGGTGACAAGTATATAAACTGTCCCCAAAATACCAAGGGGGGCTGGCTTTGTGGAAGTACCTCCTAGCACCAGCACAACACCAAAACCTGCAGCGAACAGCAGCCACCAGCAACATGGGAACTCCTCATTGCTGTTAAAGAGCCACAAGTGCGTGTCAACACACAAATTTATCGTCATGTCGCGATGGGGCTTCCCACGGAAACCTGCTGAACGCGCCCCAGAGGAGCTGGAGTCGCCTTGTCACACTGAAACCTGTAACGGGGTAACCCTTGGGTGCTGGAAAAGTTAGAGAGGAGGAGGAAAGGAAACTCGGACAGAGCAGGGAGACAGGAGGGGGTCCCGGGCGCTGTCCCCACCCCGGCTCCAGCGCTGGGCTCCGCTCCAGGGTGGGGTCTCAGGTGGGCGCGTCCCCTCCCATCGTTTATCCAAGTTCCCACTTCTCCGACTTTCTGCAATTAGCACCAGAAGCCGCTGACGTGTCTCCCCAATTTGCATAGGAAGCAGGAGGGGTGTCTCCCTGATTTGCATGGGAAGAACCATCTTTTTGCGCATGTCTAAGGGGGGGCGAGGGCACGTTAACCCCCTCCACCCATGGGGTCGGTGGTCGCGCATGGCCTGCGTTGGATTCGCTTCGGCTGAAGTTTCTCAGAGGCGGGGGGGTGACCCCCTCGGTGCACCCCACACCTCCTCCCATCAGCAAGGGGCAGGACTTGGGGTCCCTGGCAGAGAGTTTCAGTTTTTTGTACCAAACCCCTTTCACCCCTCACCCCCTGCCCTGTCCCCCCCCCGGGCTGCTGGCACCTTTATTTCCCCCCGCACCCAGGAAACGGAGGCGTGCAGGGTTGTGCCTCTATTTACGGGGCGTGTGGGTGGCTGGTGGTGGCACTTGCTGCTCCTTGCCATCGCCTCCCTGCTGTGGCTGTCACCCTGCTGCCAGGGTCAGTATCCCCCCCCAGCATGGGGCCGGCAGTGGGGGCCCCGGGCTGTGCCCGGCTCTGGGATGCGGGGGGGGATGCGCTCCCCTCCCTGGATGAGGGCCATGCGGGGCGGCCGAGCCCTCCTTTTACGGCGGGGATTCGGCCGAGCGAGGCCCTGGCAGCCGCCCATGGGGTGAGCGGGGACATGGCTATTGTCCCTGGGCCGGCTGCGGGCGGCTTTTTTTTTTGGGGGGGGGCCAGTCTCCGGTGGGAGCTCCCAGCCTGTCCCAGGGGTCTGGGTCTCTGTGCTGCTGGGGCTTGGCCCCTCGTAGCAGAGGTGATGGGGCGGGGGTCCCTTGTAGCAGAGGTGATGGGGCGGGGGTCCCTCGTGGGGTGTCACAGGAGGGTCCCCAGCCTGGGGGTGGCACAGGGGGTCCCTGGCCCAGAGGAGGTGATGGGGGAAGGTCCCTTGGCAGTGGCAATAGGGGGCACAGTGGGGTCCCCAGCAGTGGCAGGAGGGTGGCAGGGGGGGTCCCTACCCACAGAAGGGTCCGTGGCAGCGAGGGGTCTCCAGTGGCCCCAGGGGGTGGCACTGGGGTGGCACAGTGGGGTCCCCAGCCCAAAGGTGATGAGGGGAAGGTCCCTGCCAGTAATGGGGGGGGGGAGCAGTGGGGTCCCCAGCAGTGGCACGGGGATGGTGGGGGTGTCAGCTATCCACAGCCAAGAGTGGCACAGCAGGGTCTGCGGCACCAAGGGTCCCCAGTAGCACCAGGGGGTGGCACTGGGGTGGCACAGTGAGGTGCCTGGGTAGCATGGGGGTCCTACCCATGCCAGGGGGTCACTCAACCGCATCCCTCACGGGGGGTGGGGGGGGCACAGAGGGGTCCCCACCATCATCAGGGGGTCGCAAAGGGGCGGCACAGCGTAGTCCCCAGGGCTGTCACCCCACCAGCGGCAGGACATGTCGCCGGGGGGGGGGTGGTGGTGCGTGCGGGGGAGGTGGGAGGCGGAGCAGCGCGGGGGGGCCGGTCCTGCCGGTGCCGCCCCGCCGGTCACGTAGCTCTGCGGCAGCGCAGCCCCATTTACCGCGGGGCCGGAGCGCGCAGCCCGCAGTTCGCCGCCGCCGCCGCCCCGCACGGTAACGGGGAGCCGGGGGAGGGTGATGGAGGGGGGTGATGGGGGGGTGCAGCTGGGGGACCCCGGCGGAGGGACCCCGCAGCCCCGCCGAGGCTCCGGGGGGGCTCCGTGCGGTGCCGCCGGTATCCCGGGGGTCGCGCAGGGTTGGGGGGCTCCGGGGCAGCCCCGGGGTGCTGGGGGTGGTGGTGGGGAGCCTGGAGACCCCCCCTGCGCTGGAGCAGCCCCAACCCGGGCGGTGCCGGCCGGGGGATCGCCGCCGCGGGGGGAGCACCGGCTCCCGGGGGCATCGACGGCGCCTTCCCCGGGGTACCCCAAACCCCGGGTACCCCCACCCCGCGCGGTGCCGCCGCTGGGGTCTCTCCCTCCCCAGGTGGAGCCATTCCCGCCGTATTTCCACCCCCCAGGACCCCCATCCCCGGGCTATCGCCATCCCCCGCGTACCTCCCACCCGGGGTATCCCCGGTCCCGGGGTACCGCCATCCCCGGGCCCCCCATTCCCTGCCCCAGGCCCCCCCCGGAGCTGCGCTCCCGCAAGATGGCTGGGCTGGGGGCGGGGGAGGAGGCAGCAAAATGGCTGGGAGCTCCCCGGCATCCTCCACGAGGCCCTGCCCGTCCCGAGGTGAGGGCAGCTGCCTGCTTATGCAACCCCCCCCCCCCCGCCCGACCGCCTGGGCCGGGGTCCCAGCCCCTAGGGGGGTCCCAGCCCCGTGGGGGTCCCCAGTTCCATGAGGATACGGGTGTGTGGTGGATGGGGGGGGCACCCCGCCGGCGCGTGACTCAGTCCCCGTCCGCTCGCAGCCACCGCCACCATGACGCACCAGTACCCAGCGCTGACGGCCGAGCAGAAGAAGGAGCTGTCGGACATCGCCCTGCGCATCGTGGCCCCGGGCAAGGGCATCCTGGCCGCCGATGAGTCCGTAGGTCGGTGTTTGGGGGGGGATTCTGTCCTGCTCCCCCCTTTTTCCCCCGCGCTGGAGGCTGACGAGGGTGCTGGGCGCCCGCAGGGAGCATGGCGAAGCGCCTCAACCAGATCGGGGTGGAGAACACGGAGGAGAACCGCCGGCTGTACCGCCAGATCCTCTTCAGCGCCGACAGCCGGGTGAAGAAATGCATCGGGGGGGTCATCTTCTTCCACGAGACCATGTACCAGAAGGCTGACGATGGCACTCCCTTCGTCCAGATGATCAAGGACAAGGGCATCGTCGTGGGCATCAAGGTGTGGAGGGGTGTCCGGTGGGTTTATGGGGTGCTCGGGATGCTTGGGGGTTGCTGGTGGGGCTCAGCGCTGCTTTGTCGTCCTCTCCACAGGTGGACAAGGGTGTTGTGCCGCTGGCCGGGACGGATGGCGAGACCACCACGCAGGGTAGGTGGAGCGGGTATTGGGGTAGGGGGCTGTGGGGTTCGGGGCTGCGGGGTTGACGCGCTGCCCCCCAGGTCTGGACGGGCTGTCGGAGCGCTGTGCCCAGTACAAGAAGGATGGGGCTGACTTTGCCAAGTGGCGCTGCGTCCTGAAGATCAGCAACAACACCCCCTCCGCGCTCGCCATCATGGAGAACGCCAACGTCCTGGCCCGCTATGCCAGCATCTGCCAGCAGGTACGTGTCTGCGGCTGAGCATCGCCCCACGGCGTGGGCAGGGACCCGTAGGATGGCTGTTGACCTGTGGAGCCAGGTGTAGCCCCCCAGGGATGGGCACGGATCCACGGGGCTCAGCATTGCCCGCTGCCTGGCTGTCACCCCATGGGGCTGGGTGTCACCTCATGGGCTAGGGGACGCTTCACGGGGATGGGCATTGATCTGCCAGGACCAGGCGTTGCCCCATGGGGTGGGCATTGCCCATAGGGCCAGACATTGCTTCATGGGGCTGAGAACTGACCTTCCTGGCTTGGGCATCACGCTGTGGGGCTGGATGTCACCTCATGGGGCCAGACGTGACCCCACTGCGATGGGCATCACCAGCAAGGTTGAACGTTGAACCTCGGGGCTGAGCATCACCCTCCAGGTCCAGGCATGGTCCCACGTTGCCATGAAGCCAGGGTGATGCCCAGGGACGTCCCCCTGATGGCATCTGCCTGGTGTTTGCAGAACGGCATCGTGCCCATTGTGGAGCCGGAGATCCTGCCCGATGGTGACCACGACCTCAAGCGGTGCCAGTACGTGACGGAGAAGGTGAGCAGTGGGGCGGGTGGCAGGGGGTCACCGTGCCGTGCTGGGACATACTGGGGGACTCCACGCTGCCCGTCCTTCCCAGGTGCTGGCAGCTGTCTACAAGGCGCTGAGCGACCACCACGTCTACCTGGAGGGGACCCTGCTGAAGCCCAACATGGTGACCCCCGGGCACTCCTGCCCCACCAAGTACAGCCCCGAGGAGATCGCTATGGCCACTGTCACCGCCCTGCGCCGCACCGTGCCCCCGGCTGTGCCAGGTACCAGCACCGGGACGTGGCGGGGACCAGGAGGGGGATGCCCTGTGGCCCCTGTGATGCCATAACCCCGCTTTCTGCAGGTGTCACCTTCCTGTCTGGGGGACAGAGCGAGGAGGAGGCATCCATCAACCTCAACGCCATCAACACGTGCCCGCTGGTGCGGCCATGGGCCCTCACCTTCTCCTACGGGCGGGCGCTGCAGGCGTCGGCGCTCAGCGCCTGGCGCGGGCAGCAGGACAACGCCACCGCTGCCACCGAGGAGTTCGTCAAACGCGCAGAGGTGACAGGGGTGGCCCCCGAGGGGTGATGGGGACACCGAGGACCTTGGCATGGGGGATGCTGAGGGCTGCATCCCACTGGGTGACAGGAGACCCCAAGGGCTGTGTCCCCCAGGACAAGGGATGCCAAGGGCTGTGATCTCCATGAGAGGGACACTGGCCTGTCTCCCTGTGGGATGGGGGACAGGGAGGGCCACGTCCCCAGAGGGCACTGAGGGGTATCAAGGTCCAGGTCCCTGGGGGCTGAGCCATGCCCCTTAAGGTGACACGGGATGTTGAGGACTCTGTCCCTGTGGGAAGAGAGATGCCAATAGTCACGTCCGTGGGGTGACGGGGGACACCAAGGATTGTGCCCAGGGAGCTGGGGGACGCTGAGGGCTCTGTTCCCATGGCAGGGGAATGCCAAGGGCTGTGTTGTCGCAGGGGCACAGGGGACACCAAGGACCATGTCCCTGTGGGATGGGGCACACAGAGTGCCATGTCCCCATGGGCTGGGGGACCCTGAAAGCTGTGTCCCCAGGGGCTGGGGGACCTCAGGACCATACACCATGGCAGCCACTGACGTTTCCTTTCCCTGCAGGTGAACGGGCTGGCGGCGCTGGGCAAGTACGAGGGCAGCGGGGACGACTCGGGGGCCGCCGGGCAGTCCCTCTACGTGGCCAACCACGCCTACTGAGCCCCGGCCGGGTGCCCCACCGGCCCCGGCCCCCTCCCCACCACCGCTCACACCCCGCTTCCACCCCAGCCGCCCAGGGGAGCCACCACGCGGGGAGGGGAAGGGGAACGTGCCCCACGGGCCGGCCCCACACCGCCGTGTCCACAGATGAAATGGGGGGGTCCGGGTTACCCAGCCCCCGCAGGGAGGGAGCCCCCCGGGGTGCCCCTTCGGTGGGGGGGCTCTGGCCAGGCCATTGCGGGGGGAGGCCCGGCCGCGTGGGGGGCAGGAGGGGAGGTTTGGGGGTGCCCCTGCCCTGACGTAGCTTCGCAGTTGTGGTCGCTGCCGCCCCTGGGGCGCCTGTGTTGTGTTCGCCGTGTGCACCCCGTGTACCAAATAGCCTAACAACGAATAAACGGTAGAGACAGCACCGTGCCACCTCCTCCTTCGCCGCGGGGCCCCTGGGGACTGCGCGGTGCCCCCATCCCGGCCTGCCCCGTCCTCCTGGGCAGCGCCAGCCCCTTGTGCTCAGTGTGATGAGCTGTGCATGGTCTCAGCCTGGTCTCAGCCCACCCGCAGCCCTCCTGGGGCTCTGGGAGCGGGGGAAAGGCTGAGCTCTCCCTAGGGGCCATGGGGGGGGTGGGTGGGGAGCCCCTGTTTCCTCCCCCCCCCCCCCCCCCCCC
>VZTO01000424.1:1475-18478 GCA_013400615.1 Syrrhaptes paradoxus | reverse complement strand
CCTGTGCCGAGTACAGGGGCACAATCTGTTCCCTAGTCCTGCTGGCCACTCTATTACTGATGCAGGCCAGGATGCCGTTGGCCTTCTTGGCCACCTGGGCACACTGCTGGCTCATGTTCAGCTGGCTGTTGACCAGCACCCCCAGGTCCCTCTCTGCCAGGCAGCTTTCCAGCCATGCTCCCCCGAGCCTGTAGTGTTGCAGGGGGTTGTTGTGACCAAAGTGCAGGACCCAGCACTCAGCTTTGTTGAACCTCATACATGTCCAAGTCATGTAGCAGGTCATTAACTGCTTCCTCCTGGATTGTGGGAAGGTTATTCTGCTCTTTGTCCCTGCCTACCAGCTCAGGGAGTTGAATAACCTGAGAATAACTGGTCTGACTATTGAAGACTGAAGCAAAGAAGGCATTAAGCACCTCGGCCTTTTCCTCGTCCTTGATGACAATTTTTTCCTTTCAAAACTCTGAAGAAGCAAAGTAGAACTATAAATAGCCATCTCCTTTCCAGGAGAGAGAGGTGGTTTCTAGCATATGGGGCATTCTGTAAGACAGTGCCATATTTTGATGTGCATCTACACCCATGGCAATACATATGTACTGCTATTCATGCTTTTTGCTCCTCTGGTTAGAAAATGTCTTTAATTTCTATTTGTCATGGTTTCAGCTTAACTGCAACTTCATGCAGTTAATTTTCTTCCTATTAATAATACCACTGGTATAGTACTGTGTTTTTGATTTAGGATGAGCATAATGTTGACAACACACTGATGTTTTAGTTGCTGCTGAGCAATGCTTACACTAAGTAAAAGAATTCTCAGCTTCTCATATTCTGCCCTGCCAGCAAGGTGGCTGCGGGTGCACAAGAAGCTGGGAAAGGACACGGACAGGACAACTGACCAAAAGCATATTCCATACCATGCGGGGTCATGCTGAACATGCTGAACAATAAAACTGGGGGGAGTTGGCCCATGGCAATGGCTGCTTAGGGACTGGCTGGGCATTGGTCAGTGGGTGTTGAGTAATTACATTGTGCATATCTTGTTTTCCATTATTCATTTCCATTATTATTATTATTTCCCCTTCTTTTTCTGTCCTGTTAAACCATCTTTATCTCAACCCACAAGTATTACCTTTTCAGGTTCTCTCCCCTATCCCACTGTGGGGGAGTAAGTGAATGTCTGTGTGGTGTTTACTGCCTGCCAGGTTAACGTACAACAGTATTTTACGGAGTTATTCACAAGGGAAAAATAATCAGTCAGTTCAGAAAGTTTATTGTGTGTGAAAACATTGTAATGAGATAATTTTTTTAGTTATATGACCATTACTTGAATATGTAGCTGAAGTAAGGTACTTTTTAAAGCAAATTTTGGAATTACTGATTTTGATGCTTTCAAACAAAAAATAATCCCCCACAATTTATCCATGTGGAAAAATGACTTTCTGACAGAAAAGTGGAAAAAAACCCCTGACTGCCAATGACTCATGGTCTGTTTAACAATCACGTCAGACAAATCATGTGGCACAGTTTCAGTTTAGTGCTACAGAAAACACTAAAAAGTCAGATACTGTGGATTTAACTTTCAAGGACCACTTGTAGCTGTGCCATCTGGGTGTTATGATGACTTTGTAATTTTAGAATAAACTTCAGAAATTATGAGTTCATGGAATTACTTATTTTATGACTACTCCTTGGGGATTGTTAGCATAGTAGAGAATGAGAATGTAGCTTAAGTATAGGTACTCTGCATATAGACCATATATGAACATGAAGATAGTGTGTTTTTTTCCACTCTGACTGTATAAGTTGCAGGCGCATGCTTCTTCTCCTTTATGGAGTTAAGAAGAAAGATTCTTTTTGGTGATCTGTTTTTAATCTGGATTACAAGGCAGTTACCATTAAAAACACAACTTAATTTTGATATTGTAGTGAGGATTGGACTAAATGATCTTTCGAGGTCCCTTCCAATCCCTAACATTCTGTGATTCTGTGATTCTGTGATTCTGTGAGATTTTATGCATTGTGGGAAATTCCCAGAAGGATATAGTCTCCTCAGATGCTGCTAAGCCTAATATCCAATTTATATGTTGGGTGCATGTCTGGTGGTTTAATTTAAAGCTTCTTGTAACAAATCTATGATTAAAATGGTCTTTATCCTAACAAGATTATACTGGAACTGGAATATCCTTGTTAAAACTATCTGATCATCCTGCCTATGATAATTCTTTTTGCTGATCCTTTCCACCAACTTTATACAGGTTTTTGTGTAGAGATTTAGGGACAGGTGATACCACTATGTCCTTCTTCATGCTACTTCAGCATCTGCATTCCCATACCATCCCATAAATTACATTTAAATGTAGTCCTGTAGGTCCATCACTCCTCACAGATCACTGCCCTTCCTATGAGGTCTTAAGAAAAAAATGGGAAATGTTTTTTGTAATTTGGATCTCTTGGCCATATGTTGGTTAGTAACTTGTCCTTCTGTGCTTATTTTGCTCCTGTAACCTTCAGCCATTCAAACATCAGCTGTAGACCAGCAAAGATCTAACAGTAGAATTAAAATGTCAGTTTGAGATTTGTCACGGACTGGACCCCTACCCATTCCCTCCTGGATGATCCATGTTTATGTCTCAAACAATAGGTGGAACATTTTCTAAAGAAGAGTGTTGTAGTTAGGGCTGGCGGCTGGAAGATGTCACTCTGTACGGAAAGATAGGACTCTCTGGGTAGCCAATAGCGTTCAGTTTGTGATGTAAGTGATGTTGTAAAATGCAAGTTATATAAAGCCTGTTCACCCTTCAATAAACACCATTTGCCGTCCACCACATTGGTGTCTGTGAGCAGATGGACCGAGCGGCCTGGGATTGGTCGCCGTGTCATTCCTGAACCAGGTCGCCACGCCGATGAAGGCAACAGAAGAGGCTCCACCAGGAGTGCTCGGGCAGAGCACTTGGACAGAACATTTCTAAAGAAGAGACACCACTATGTCTAGGAACAGCTTAGGCAGAGCATGTTGGAAGAAAAGTTCTTTCGTAAGTGATCATTAGAAAGTTGTTAATGTTCAGAGTGATGGGGCACACCTGTTGATGTGGGGCATGGATGTTAAGGGCTGGAGTTCTCTCCCTGGTGGAGAACCAGCCACCCCTCTCCATGAAGGCAACCTGGATGCAAGGCTGTTGCATTCCCCAAAGGTCAACCCAAAGGTGATCTGGATGCTGGGCCCCCCCGAGGGGCGGTCCAGGACTGGACTAGACCGAACCATATAAAAGGCAAGCCCGAACTGTACTCCCCGTCGACCCATCACCACCCCACCTAAGGAGTTTCTGCCTGAAACAAAGATTTCTTCCTGAAGAGAAGACACGTGCTGAAACAAGGGATTAGTGATATTCTCTGTATCTCTGTGTTTGTGTTTGTCTCTATATGTGTGTCTATCTATCTACCTCTTTCTGCCCCTCTTTCTTACTTTTTCAACTCTTTTGTACTCTGTCTTCTGTCTGATTTTTGCCTCAAATAACAATTGAATGTTATTTGGTGCTTGCTTAATGGAAAAGTGATGTCTGGTGATCATTGATAAGTGTGATTTGGTGCTTGCCTCAGAGAAGTTGATTCATGATGTTTTTGCAGTTGCTGAGGTAAATAAAATTGTGTTGTATTGTTACTCGAGACATTGTCTGACTCCACCTAGCCCGTGCTCCTTTTCAGGGAATCACAAAAAACCTCTCTTGACTGTCCACTGGAGTGGGGTGAGACAAGCTTTCAGATATTTGATGAGAAAAAAAGCAAACTTCAAACGGCTATGAAGGCTGATTTGGCCTGCGGATTCTAAAGGGTTGCCTTTGAAAATAATATTGCTCTGAGAAAACTACACTGGCTTATTTTTAAGAATTTGGAGAGTTAGCAGCCAGAGTAGCAGGGTGACCTGTATTAATGAGATTGTAATTTCTTTAGATGCTTCTCAGACACCTGGTGTTTGTCTGTCTTGTTTTCTACTTGAAGAGCTGTGAAAGTTTAGTACAACCCCATTCATTGCAGAAAATCCAGCATATTTTCATTCAAAGACTGCTGGAGTTCTTCAGACTACCAGGTGCACTAAAGTTATTCTTGGTAACTTGGTTAAAGTATATTGAGAGCACTTCCATTTTGAATATGTGATGACACAAAAAGAAGCAACATTTTGCATTGTTATTTGGTTCTGGAAGAGATTTTTGCTCCTGTACTGATGCTTGCATTAGCAGTGTCCTTCTCCTACTTCATAGCTTAAAACAGAACAAACACTGTGATTTAAAACTTGTTTATTGTGTAATCAATCACATACGTTTGACTTGAGGCATTTCGTTGAGAAAACGGTTTAATTTAATAAACTGTTTGCAGTATTCCCTAAGATGTTTGATTCATTAGAGCAAGCAAGAGGGACTTTGCACGGCTAGAATAATGCCTTTCTAAAATTGAAGTCTCAAAACTGTAGGTATGTAATTTGCTGAGAAATACTAGAGGTGCAATATCATCTTTGCATATCTTTCAGAGTCCATTTTTATTGTCTTAGTGTATCAGCAGTAATTTTGAAAGATCTCAAGTGTATAATTGTTTTCATACCCTCATGATTCAGGAGTTCCATGACTAAAGAGCCTGACTGTCCGAGACTGAGAGATGACTGAGGAAGGGAGGCAACCTTGGGAGAGGGACCACCCAGAGAGACCTGACCCAGAAAGAGAGAGAGTACTTCCAAACAGATCCTCACCTATATACTGGGCATGACGTGCATGATATGCACTAGACCATTGGCCAATTTGCATTCCTGTCACAGGGTCTCTCAGCACAGCTGCCTGCACCCCCATGGAGCCACGGGAGCAGGGCTCACTGGGAGGACGTGAGCCTCTAACACACAGCCAACAGCATCGTGGCTTAGACCTCTGCTCTACACCTGATTTCCAAACATCAGCCTCCATCTTTTTTCTTCACGCTATGTGTTTGCTGCTGCGTGCTCACGCGTCCTCACTCCCAAACCGCATCATCTCATTCTTCCAGATGCGGTGGAGCTGCAAGCTGCTGCAAGAGTGATTTTAGTTGGTGGGAGACAAAACAATCTCGATGGGAGAAGAGCCACCAAGTTACTCAAGCAGAAAAACTGCTAGAGGAACATGAGATATGGAGGAAAAAACAAAGCAGCTACTTGAGGGCGTCCTTTGCTTACATCTACCAACACTTTCTGCCTCAGAAACGGAACAGACTTGCAGGTAACGAGTTCTTGGCCAGGGCTGGATCTCACAAATGGTGCAGAGGATGCCTAGCAGTCCCGCCGGACAGCTCTCTGGCAATCTTAGCCCAGGGCTACAGAGCCTCTCCTCAACTGGCCCAGGCCCTGCTCTGCTCTGCTCCACGGCTGCCTTCTGCCCGGCACATCCTCCCTGCCTCCTTCCCTCACCTCAGGGGCCGTTCCTCCCTCACCTCTCTGCTTTTGTGGTGTTTTGCCCCTTTTTAAGCTCATTTTCTCCGGGCACTACGCCTGAGGGGCTCCCCTGGGCCTTGTGGGGATGGGGGAGCTGCTGTGGAACCGGCCGCGGCCGACGCAGGGCAGCCCCGGCATCTCCTCACGACAGAGCCCCCGCGGCCGATCCCGGTCGCGGTGCAGCGGGCACACCCCCGCACCCTGTGGGGAGCGGCACACGGCCGCGGCGCAGCCCGCGCACCGCGCCTGCGCACCGGCAGCGGCGTGGCCATGGCGGGGCGGGCGGCGGAGTGAGTGATATGAAATAGTGTTTTTATGGGAGATGCTGAATACTATTTGTTGTCATTTGAGACGAACTGAGGTATCATGATTTAACAGATATTCTGTTGTGCAAGATGTCACAAGTTTATCTGCTAGCTGTTGTTTCCTAGTCTGTCAGTCTTCTCTTTCACCACCTCTTGTGGTGTTGGTTTTGAACAAGGTAAGCTTTGTTGCAAAAGAAGCATCAGGGAACTGTGGGGGTTGTTCTCTAGTTTGGTATTAATGGTAAGTCAATTTATGCTACAGATCTTTTTTTATTTTCTAATGAGCATTTGTCAGGCTAT
Source organism: Syrrhaptes paradoxus (assembly GCA_013400615.1). NCBI lineage: Eukaryota > Metazoa > Chordata > Aves > Pterocliformes > Pteroclidae > Syrrhaptes > Syrrhaptes paradoxus. The sequence goes on along the minus strand of VZTO01000424.1, from coordinate 12,430 downwards.
CATTTCTGGAAGCAGCAACTACACTTGAGCTATTTTTTTAGGTTTATATAAGCAAATAATAATAATAATAAAAAATTTAACTCTGGTCTGCCCCGGTGTTTCAGATACAGAGGGTTGGTTTGGGGTCAATTTCCCAGGCTACAGATTTCGGTTATGAGAAAGTCAGTGCTATTTTCAGAAAAGTAAACTGGCAAAAAAACCCATGCAATTTTTTTTTAACCTTTAGTTACATTATTGAGGCAGTCATAGGTTGACAGTATCTGAGCTTACAATCAGACTGAATCAGAAATGTATTCTGACATGCTGTATAGGCGTATGCAAAATGAATATCAAAGTTAGAATAAAAGTAAAAAGTGAATTTTAGGGAGGCTGTGGCTGCAGAAGGAACAATGACCAACACTCAGCCAGAGGCAGAGTTCTGCTCTGGCCAATACTGGATGAAGGAAGGGTGTTTTGTTTTTAAAATATTGTGGACCACACAACAGAGAATTCTGAATGTGTTCTGACTTCAGAGGGACTCCATGTGTGCTAAAACCTGGGCAAGGGCTCAGTGCTTGGGGTGATGCTGAAATCTGCTCTAACCAGTACAGGGGAGCACTGAAGAGAGAAGGCTGATATAAAGGAGACCTTAAAGAGCAAAGAAAAGTGTCAGGTGTCAGACAGGGTTACTTTATTAAGGACAAAGATGTTGATTGACTTCCACATTTCTTGGTTTGCATTTTGAGTATTTCTTCTTTGTATGACGGGTAGCACAGAAATAAAATTATTATAAAAATAGAGAAACTGTTTTCAACAGAATATTGTTTTTGAAGGCTTTTTAAAATTTGGTTACTTCAAAATGCTATAATGGATTGATATGAGAATGGTTAGTTTGCGTGCTGAGGCTTCCGGGGTATGTGTTCCTGTGTTTGCATAAGGCTTTTATTTTCATTACTGTTCTTAGCAGTAGGAGATTGATGCTCAATAAAAATAGTTTGTCACAGTTCTCTGTGTTGTACTGAAATTTTGTTCTGTTGCATGAATTTTAAACCTGTCAAAAGCTTCAAAGCATTTCAACAAAAAAAAAGCTATCTGCAGTATTAAAAATTGTCTATGAGGCAAGAACAAAACTCAGCTTTAATTTAACTCTCTCAGTTGTGCTCTATTTCTTCTCTGTTTTCTATGTGTTGAGATAAAAATTTATTATATAACTTAGTTGATAATAATTGCCATTTTCCTCTATTGCAATGGTTTCATATTTTGTGCATTTGTTTCTGTCTTATATAAAATACAGGGATTTTATAAATATGGTTAGGAGTTTTACTGAATTTGAAAGAAAATATTAAAAAAGCCAGCTTTCCTTTAGGATTTATGAATATTTACAAAGATGAAAGTGGTGTAAAAAAATAAAAAGGGATTGGTGGGATTTTTGGGTTTTTTTGTTGTTTTGTTGTTGTTTTAAGGAACACACTCTCACTGAAAGTAGCATGTTTAAAATTCTAGGTCTATATTCCATTTCTTATGCAAGTGCCTGAATAAATTTATACATGTCTATCTCTATTCACACATTCTTTTTACTGGAATTGTTCCAACATGCTAGTAATGCTTCATAGGCCCTAGAGTATTGTAGATGATCTGAAAATGTTGTGAGTCTGGGCAATCAATATATTCTTGGTTTATGAAATTGGCATCTAGTAACAAGAAGAAAGGTCTTGCTGCAGAAATCAATAAATATGTACTGAAAGGCTTTTCCTGAAAAAAGTTTGTGCTGAACTTATTGCATGGATGAAACCTTCTTGGTCACAGGTTCATTTTAAACTTTGTTCTTAAGCAAATGCAGTGGGATGCTTCTCCTGTGAATCTCACTCTGAGTTAGTTTTGTTAAAAGCATAGCCTTTCTGATGAAATGGCTAGAGCAGAGAACATCATCGGGATTCAGCATTTGTAGGCTGTCAGATGCAGGAGTTTACGGAGAACTGCATTAGTTGTGTGGTTTATATAGAGCATAGTTCACGTAAGACAAATTCTGGTTACTTTCTATTTTTACTGACAAAGTTTTTGTTAGATTTCCAAGTTACAATGCAGTAGAAGAATGTTGCCTCAGCTGTGAAACAGAGAAGAGACCATTGTAGGATCTACCTTCCAGCATGGTAATGTTTGGCAGGGCTGGCCTGCAAAAGTTGCCAGTGGAGACACCTCTGGACTCCTGCTCTTGGATGAGGAGGAAGGTCTCATTCTCTGCTGAAGAAACTGACTAGGTAACACTGAGACAGGATGACTCCCCATTGCTCAGCAGGGTTCTGCTGTGTGGGACAAGTCTTCTTTCCAGCATAAAGACTGCTATCACAGAACATCACTGAGCAAACACAGGCTCAGAAGGGAAAGGACAGATGGCTGGGCTCCTTAGAAGAGCTGTGGGATTCTTAAAATGAAGAGAAAGTGCAAAAACTCCTGAAGTGCAAAGAAAAGGCCAGCCCAAGTCTCACGGGTTCATCAAAAAATGCTTGTCTTTAGAGACTATTTTGCATATGTACAAGGAGAATGATGAGATACATCTTGTATCCCCTGTAGTATTTTCCATGTTTCCTTCCAATGTTCTCTGCACAGGAGACGTTTAAAATTAGCTATTTCATTATTTCAGCTCATCTTTGAAAAAATGTATTCTGTTGTACTAAAAATTGTATAGACCAGCATGATGATGTGGTTTGTTAATTGAAGACAAAATCTTTATGGGCCTTTCCAAAGTGATACGTATGTGTATGTAAAGCAATTTAACTTCTGTCTACCTAAATGGGTCACACAGTTCATATGATACAATGTACAAAAGCTACCTCTGTTAGCTCTTCCTCTTGTGTAGGCTCAACAGAAGACTAACTAGTTCATTCTTTAAGTCTACATAAAGCTGGGTCACAGCTTTTCTTCTCAAAATCTGAAAAATATTTAGTTCAGATGTGATTCCTCTTAATAGTGCTGGGTCCAGCATGGTAGCCCTGTAATACAAGAATTGGCTTTGCCTTTTGAAACCTTCTTACACGTGGCTTCTGTAAATAGAAAAGGGCTAGGGAAATTAACTTTCCCATCAGAATTAATTCAGTGAGTTTTTTCTATGGGCTTGGCAGAATAAGCAAGGCTGCAAAGTGCCCGGGTCTCTGATAGATTGGTTTTAATTCTAATATGACTTTTTTTTTTTTTTTCTAATTTCTCTGTGTAATAGAGAAAGAAACAGAAAGGTTCTAGCTCTTGAAATGGCAGGAGTGATATCAGCATGTTAGCTGAATGGGAAATTCACAATAATTGGAAATGTTTCCTTTATAAAAATGCTTTATGACTTGGTTTTCACTGAACAATTTTTTTTCCAAAGTAAATAGGAATTAGTTCTGGAATAATTGTAGGAGAACTCATGTAAAAAAAAAGATATACGATCCTTGTATGCATGCTCCTTTCAATTATGTTTAGAAGAGCTTGTTCTAAGGAACAATTACACAACACAAATATTGTTTTGTTGTTTGACATTTTCTCACAAGAATAATTTAAGTCTGAATCTACTGTCTATAAGTTATACCTATGAGAGCAAATCATAGTGTTGTTAAGAATGTTCTGCTGGCTGCATCCTGTCACTAAACCAGGACTGAAGCTAATATTTATAGGTCAGTGTCAAGGGAAGAAAAGGCCTGTTGTTTACTGACCTTCAAGCAATATATTTCTTCTAAACCCAAAATAGAGTAAAAACTTAAGAGCTGACAAAAACATGCACCATTCAGTTTGTCTGTAGAGTAGAATTTATGTTGTGTTTTTAAGACTGAACATTTTTGTTTGGGCCCTGAAACTGATATATTTATAGTTTTAAAAATGTTCAAGGCACTTATCATAAAATAGTGACTCTGTAGAAACAACTACTATTATTGTGAAGAACATATGCTTGCTGTGTTTTCTGAACTTTTGCCATCTGTAGCAGTGATTCTGCACATTATTGCTTCCGTTATCATTTTGAAGCATGAGTAAATGTCACTTTCCACTTCTAGATCAAGGGCAAGTTGTGCCCTTAAGATCGAACATGAGTTCTTGTTCATGCTTTGCAGTTTGTCACTTATACATCTGATTATACCCCTGCTGGAAAGAAGGTTTGAGTTATTGTTGTCATCAATATTATATTTAAGAATTAGACTTGCACAGCTTAATTTATTTTTTTTTAAATAACATTTTATCTTCCAGACAAGTACAAATAAATCGTGAATTATCTTTTCCTATCATATGGTCACTGCAACTGATTTTTATATTGTTTTTTGAATATTAAACATCAGCAGTTTTCATCTTGTTCTACAGTTTCTTTTCTTATTTCTTGACACAGCACAGGGAAACATCTGTTGTTTAATGCTTTGAAGAGAAGTGCTAGTTTGTTGAAATACACTGTTTACTAACAAGGACTTTTTTTCGCTTGGGAAATACTCTGACCCAAAGCTTATGAAAATGTCATAAGGGTCAGATCTGTACATTAAGTCACCCCATAGGATCTCTGATTTCATTGGGACTGACATTACAAATATGTTTAATTATCTATTTATTCATCCTCTGCATAATCCAGGCTATGGTCACACACATCTTTTCTGCTACTTGGTATACTCAGCTCATCCCAGATAGGGTGAACAGCTGAGTGAGAGGAAGTCGCGGTGTGAGAGAGGTCGTGGGCCTTCAGCCAGGGCACGTTTTCCACAGATGCCTCTGCTTCGAAGATCCAAACTAGACCCATCTCACAAAAAGAGCTGGTGCATCCCCTCCATGTCTCATCACATGGAAAATCTGCACTGTTTATGTAGATAGTGCTGGAGACTTGGGAGGTCTGAAGCTAAGGGCTGAGTTTTTCTTTTTCTTGTTTGTATGACTGACTCTTTATTTTCAAAGTATAATGAGTACATCTGCACAGCATACTTAAGGGTATGTAATATGTGTAGGAGTTGTTTTTGTTTGGCCAGTGTTTTTGCTGTTCTCAGTGAAATGTTTTTTTTCTTTATTTTTAATATGATTGCTCTGTCTTAGGTATCTCAAAGCAAAAGCAGAAAACATAACCTATGATGATGCCTTTTAAAAAATTTAGAGCTTTTACATCACTTTTCATGTGATAGTTTCCCATTCAGTTCAAGAATAAAGAAATCCCAATACTGTCAACTACTCAGGCAATGGAAGGAAAGAAAGAAGCTTGAAACAACAAAACAGAGATGCTCAGCAGAAATAAGTGACCTGACACTACTACTAAAACTGTCAGTGTAATGCTTTCAAGTGCTAGATGTTTTCATGTACCATTAAAGAAAGGATTTCTTAATGTTTTTTCAAAAAGACCCTTTCCCTTCTACACTGTAGATATTTTAGTTAAATTCCACTTTTACATTTAATTGAAGTTATTGTGACATAATATTCTATTTCATTCATTTATTTCACTTGTACTAATCTTATATCTAATTTTACATTAGTCGGGATACCTGTTCCCATCCAGCTTTAAAATGTTTATGTCCAGAAGCATCCCTTTTGTATTTCTCCTTGCCATTCTTGCACCTTTCTTCAACTCAAAGTCCACCTTAAAGCATTTTTTCTTGCATTTTGCTCTATCAGTCAGCCTTATGTAGCCTGTATCACTTGGAATTCTATATAATCATCTGTACCCAGTTGAGGTAAATTATAAACCCTTGGAAAAAAAAATCCCTTTCTTTTTTTATGGTTCTAGACACGATACCAAACTTGAGATAATATTTTCCATGTGAGTATCCCTAAGAATATTAAAGTTGGGCCATTTACTGGTCTTTGTTTACAACATGTATTCTTTTTGGTGGAGATTTCTATACCTTTTGGGCACTCACAAAATTTATTATTTTGTAGCAGCTAATTAAGATTTTCCTTCCCAAAATGTATTCCCGGGGAGTGGAGAGGTAATATTAGCATGCCAAAGGATCATTAGAAAAAAATAAACATGCAAATGTAATTCCTTTTCATATTGCAAACACCTGACCTGAGGCAGGAAAAGAAGTATAGCACTTTGATACATTCTAACGTAATAAAACCCCCCACGTTTCCTTACACAAGTGAGGTACTTTCAAAACAGAGTTTTTAGTACTTGATTGTACATAACAGTTAGCATGACCTGAAATCATATTTTGCTTATGCCTCTCACAGCTTGATATTTCCAAGTATTTGCAGCAACAATACGATAAGGTAGTCCTGTACCCCAACATTCAATTCCATTTATCCGCCATTATTTTGTTACTTTTCATTCCTACTGTGAGAGCATTTGAACCACCTCTATACCTGAGGTTCTTCCTCTTCTATTTGGAGTCTCTGAATGACTGTTTGTGCTTCCCTCTCTATTATAGAATAAAGGTCTAAGAATAAACTGCACTGAAGGATCTCATTTGCCTACAATATTTGAAAGGTCTCCTAAAAGCCCATTAAGGGTTACCAACACCTATTTCACAGGACTCCAAAACAGCTCCTGCATCCTTTAATTGCTGGTTATCACAGGGCACTTACAAAGGGTCAAATTATTTACATATAAATTAAAGTATAAAGTATTTCTTGTGATGAGAGAGGTAATTGTAAAGCAATTTTATAAATTAAAGGGAAATAATGGCTGGTAATGTGAAATCTGTAGCCTTGGGCTAGTAGACATCTTTTGCATTGTAAGCAATTATTGATTTCTTCAAACCATCAGTGGAAGCACAGCAGTAGAAAACAGTTTTGATTCACTTGTTCTCTGCGGCACCAATAATTGTTAAACCAAGCTTCTGTTAGGCTTGTAGAATATTACTGAGTTCTGTGATAGAAAGATACTCAATTTGCAGATTAGAGGGAATGCCTGTTTGCATAACCACATCTGTGACAGGAAGGGAATCAACCCCTAGGTTCTGTTGCAGAATAGGAATAACAGCATTTTCATGAAACTATTTTGAAGCAATAGAGAAGCTTCCCTGAAGTGCATTTTTGTTAGCCAGTGATAAAGTAAAATGTTAATGAACAAAATGTTAATTTATTATCCTGATTTTCTTGCTTAGAACCACTTTCACTAGGGGCAGTTTGCAACAAGTTAATGCATTATTTTATAAAAAGCAGAAATATAAACGAATAAAAATTGCACTAGATTTATAAGTAAAGAGCTGACAACTGTTTATCTCACAGTTACTGCAGAACATCTGTTGAGTTAATTTGGCATAGCACTAGGCTGGTACAGTCTAAGGCAGCTAATTGTCACCAGTTGAGACTTTGACAAAATGATCCTCTTGCCTCATTCTCGATAAAGTNTTTTCCCCAGTTCCTGATAATTTGCAGAGCTTGGGAATTTTTTAGTGTCTTTGAATGTTTTTGTTTATAAATAATGTATTTAAAATATTTTGGCATTAGTTTTAGAAAATTTGTTTTACATGTCATTCTTAAAAATGAAGAAGAATAGATCTGGTTTGTAGTTGGAATTTTAATAAACATTTTTTGTGTTATTGGCAATACCACTTATGAGTACTTTTGGTTGTGGAAAACTACCGCATAGACTGCACCTGTTCAACATTGTTTTGCTTTACACAAGAACTGAAGTTGCACTTTTTTGTGTCTTTATGTAAAGGAGGAAATACACATGAATATTTGGACCACTGTTTTTGTAGTACCTAAAACAGCTAGATCATGAATCCATTGAAAACAAGTAGGACACTCCCCATGGGCTTCTCAGAGTCCTGTCAGAAATGAAATGACATACACAGAAGTTAGTTTAAATGCAATGTATTGTTGTCCTAGATAAGAGAAAAAACTGTGAAACAAGATACTCAGTCATGACAGTCTGAGTTTATGTCAGCCTATTATGCTGTAGTACCTCCTTGTACCTCTATTGTCTTCAGTTAAATAACATTAATTGACTATACATATAGTTGTTGCTCATTTTAGTTTCATAAATCTCAAGAAAGCTATACGTGAGTTGTACTATGCAAATCTTTGCTTGTCAGAGGAGCAGGTTTTGTTCCTTTGGAAAAATGCAGAGGAAATTCCCACAAGAGATACCTATTTTATTTCTTTTCAGCTCTCTGGATTACCATTCACTATGGACGAATTATGTAGTGTAGAATACATAGACCTCAAAGAATGAAGACCTGACTCCCACTTGAGGTTTTTGAAAAAGTTGTACTGGACTGTAAGTAGATTTAAGAGAAATGAAGTTTAAGAATATTGTGTATTGCCTGCACCTTTCAACTTGCCTACACTAGGAAATCTGGTCATAGATCAAAACTAATATTTTCTAGGGAAAAAGTAAAGTTAAAAGACTCACTTTGCTTTTGAAGGGCTTAAAAATTTATCTGAGTTATTCTGTAACTTTAAAAAAGAACCACCAGGAGATAAGCAAGTCTTCATTCTTTTTAATAATTACACTAATCATTGTGCAATTGACATTGGGGATTGATCTCTACTTATGGAAGAAGAATGGCCCAGTACCTAATTGGATACAGCTGCAGACTGTTTGGGTTTATTTTTAGAATCCAAGAGAATAATGAGACGTTTCAGATACTATGGAATCCTTAGCAGGATTACGTGAACTCACTAAATCCGTCTGAAAAATTGTGAATTACATGGTACATTGAATTGCAAATTATAACTCATTCCCTCATGTAACTTCACTGGTGACAGTGAAATTTCAGTGCTCACAAAAGACAGCATGCTTTAACCCCTTTGCAATAGTACTTTCAAAACATGTCTGTTTGCTTTGTTTCTTGATGATTCTTAAGCTGTTACTGATCCTCAACATCAGGTAATGTGGTGGTTGACCTTAGAGCTTTGTTGGGGTGTGGGACTGAAAGGCAAGAGATACATCGCTAAGTTATCACCATTTTTCTTTTTTCTTCTTTGTTAATTTTACCCTTTACACAATCTAAACCTTGCTCTACCCTGTGTCTTTCTATAGCAGTCCTCAGAATTGCAGTATTACTCTGGTCCTCCCTTCTTTAGGCTCCTTTTTGATTTACTCTCTTTCACACACTCTCTATTCCTTATTGAAATCATATCTCACCACTGCCAGCATTTTGATCTTTATTTATCTTCAGAACAGTGCAAATCAGCTGAAGTGAGGTCAAGAATGTAGTTTGGTTTGGTATGCTGAAGCTTTTTTGAGCTGTCAGAAGTGAGAAATGTAGAAGATACAGTATGCAGAGAGGTAGCTCTGACATTTCCTTGTAGATAAGATGGTGAGCTATTTACAGCAGTGTGATTGGTCTGTCAATATTTCAATAAAATCTTTCCTATAAAAACGTTGACTGATGATACAAGCTCTCACTGGGCTTTTCTTTAAACTGCAGAACCAGCTGACAGCGTTATATTAAAGCTGTGTGAAATGGTGTTAAAGTAGGATATAATAACAATTGTTAAATCAGGATCATAATTAGAAAAATGTGTTCAGGTGATTCATGAGACAGCTGAAACTGAGCCATCACTAGAAAACGCTCCTATGTCTGGTCAGCAGTCTGAATTGTAAGAACTGCCTCCTTCTAGCTGAATGACAGAAAACTGTTTTTCATTTGATAACATGGTGTGTGTGTGACAAACAGAAACAGCAGATAATGGGAAAAAGTAACAGCAAAAATCATTCATCTTGTTTTCGTTTTATGGGCCAACACAGCCTAAGGCAGCCTCCTGGCTATGGAAGTGTCTGTGAATCTCTTCTTGTGTCCTTGGAGGGCTGGGCTAGGCTCTTCAGCAGGCTCCTGAGAAAACAGACTGCTTTACAGTTCACCTGGGCATCTTACTGTCTGGATGTTTAAAATGGCAACAACAATTTTTTTTTCTGCTTTTATTCTAAAAAAACCCCACAAAACACATGGAAATGGGACTTCCATGTTTCTTGTCAAGTAGGCAAAATGACACTGACAGAATGTTTGGTCTAGTAGGGAAATAAGCTGTTGGACTGCAGCGCTTGTCATACTCTTTGGGTGAGAAGATGGATCAAAACAAACTGATCTCACACTCTCCAGAGGTGATGCCTGCTGGTTCTCAAATCAGCAGAATAAGGTGCCAGTAGGGGACTTGACGAAAGGCAGGCTGCTAGGTGGCATGAGGGATCAGAGAATTAGTGTAACTCTTTATTCAGTGAGTGAGTGCTCTTGTTTTAGTATGCAACGTGCTTTTGAAGACCTGCCAACCCATGTGTAAAGAGAACATTTGAACTACATTCATATTAAGATTTTATTTAAGTGGCAGCTCTCTGAAATGCAAGGTGCAAACAAACAAAAATCTGTTTCTGCTGCTCTGTGAATATAAACAGTAGCTGATCTCTGGGATGACATTTATCTATGCTGGAGAAGAACAGAGAAATAACTCTCTTCTGTCAACAAAACTCATGAGTTGTTCTATCTTTCCTCAGGACTAAAGATAAATGTCATCCCAGAGATCAGCAGCCACATAATGTACAAAGAATAGCAAATGGGTTGGATGTGGGTAGATGTTATTTATTTTCTTGAGTTATTGGTGACCTTTAAGCAGGGACACTACTGCTGTAAGAAACATTTTCTTTGCCAGTAATTCTACTTGATATTTTTTGTAGCCTTCAGACTTTCTGCCAATTACTATTTTATTACTTAACTTTAAAGGATAATTTTCTTAGTGAGCCTAAAAAAATCATCACATATTCATAGAGAATTTAACTGAATTATATCAGGGTTTTCAGCATTCACTGTAATTTCAGTTCAGAAAATTATTTCAATTTAAGAAAGGACATTTAAGCACTTGCATGCTGAAGTCCATTATATGTGACTGAAGTGCTCTTTTTGTATCTGAACTTATTATAAGAACAAAGAAAAATAAGGAATGGTTCAAAAACAGAGGTAAAATTAATGTATTTCAAGGTAGTATTCTAAGTTTGCAGCAAGAGTAACTGCTCTTTTTTTTTTTTTTTTTATTATATTTTTTTTTTTTTGATCATAATATTCTTCTATCTAAATGTTTTTTTTTTTTAAATATATTAT
>VZTO01000423.1:1803-21498 GCA_013400615.1 Syrrhaptes paradoxus | reverse complement strand
CACGCCATGCCCACACTCACACACGCCATGGTCACGCTTGCATGTACCATGATCACGCTTGCACATGCTATCCTCACACTTACATGCCATACCCACACTCGCACACGCCATGCTCATGCTCACACACGCCATGCCCATGCTCACACACGCCATGGTCACGCTTGCACATGCCATGGTCATGCTTGGACACGCCATGCCCACGCCATGCCCACGCGTGCACACGCCAGCAAGCCGAGCATTTCGCACGCCGCTCCCCCTGGGCACTGAAACGACGATGCTTCGGCACAGCCACACACACGTAACGTCCCGCAGGCAGCAGCACGGCAAGGAAAGGTCACGCCACGCTGGAGCACACGCATCGCACACGCGTGCAGGGCCGTGTGTCCCCTGGGGCTCTGCTCCCGTCCCCCCGTTACCTGGGAGGGGAAGGAGGCGGCGAGGCAGCCGTGCCGGACGGATCACTCTGCCGCTGAGCCTGGCCGAGGGTTTCGGTCGCTCCGGAGGAACCTGATCTGCAAAGTGAAGTTCGACAGGTCAGGGGGGGCTCCAGGAACCCCCCGATTTCTTCCCCTCCTCGGTGAGGAAGCCCCCTTGAATCCACAGCCACACAACGACACTGAATTTGAGATGTTTTTGGCTGATTTACTTGGGGGGAGGGGGGATATTTCTCTATTTCTCTGCCTAAACAAGCCCATAAATCACAGAATTTTTTTTTTTTTTTTCCCCCATTTCGAACCCAAGGTATTCCCGGGCTGGGCTGGCACCGGTGGGAGCTCAGCTGGGAGTTTGTTTCCTTCTCCTGCTGGGGAAGAAGGAAAAACCATTCCCTGAGCATCCCCCAGCTCCAGCTTCCCTCCTCCCCAGCCCTCTGCTGAAGGCCACCCGAAGGTCATTGAAATCCCTCCCCGGAGCGTTTTGGGGGGCTGGAGACAGGCAGGGTGCTGCGGGACAGGCTCCAGGGGACACTGGGGTTGGTTTTTCCAAGTCCCTTCCTCCTGTTTGACCCACTCGTTGGGTCACAGTGTGACGGAGCGAGCTCGGCCTCAGGGACCCCACGGGTGACGTGAAAGCCCAGAAACTGAGGCACCGGCCTTTGGGACACCCAACGCTCTGGTCCCCAGGGGATGTGATGCTGGGATCCCTCCCTCCCACCCACAAAGTGCTGCTGCCACCTCGTGGTGTCCCCTCTCAGCTGCTGTCCCCACGTCCCCTCCGCCAGCCCTGGGCACCCGGCCGCATCCTGCACCCGGTGGGGCTGGGGGTGCAGGGGGCTGGGGCTGGGCTCGCACCGGTGCCCCATACGCACCCGGGGCCATCCTGCCACCAAAGCCACACAGACCCCAAACCTTCCTCTGCCACCACCCCACGAGGACACCAGGATGCTGCGTTTCAACCGATGGGGAAACCGAGGCATGGGGAGGCTGCTGGGGCAGGCTGGTGGTCCCCAGTGTCCCCACTGCAGCACGGGGTGGGAGCTTGGTGGGGACCGACCAGGGCAGGGGACGCTCCTGGTCCCTCTGCGGAGCGGTGCTGGTGGTGGCCCCATCTGCTCCCAGCTTTTTTTAGCCCCGCAGCTGCCCGGCCCCGGAGCAGGTGCCTGGGGCGGGTGATTTATCTGCACGTTGGCATCTCAGGGGGGTCTCCAGCAGCACCCAGGGTGGCTGCTGTCCTCCGGCGGCCAGCCCCCCGGGGATGTGCCGTCCTGCGGCTGGAGAGGGCCCTGGGACTCGGGTCGCGCCTTCAAGTCGGGCAGTGGAAGGATGCAGCTCCGCGATTCTTCCCAAACCTTCCGGAGATCTTCCCTCTCTAGATGTAGCACCAAGATTTCCAGTTCTCCCAGCATCTGCCCTTCTCCAGGGGCTCCTGAGCATCCCGGGAAGGGGAGAGGGGAAGCTCTGGGCTGCAGAAACGTGGAGGAAGAGTTTAACTTGACTCCAGACTTGCATCTTCGTTGGTTTTTCCACCTCCTTCCTCGCAAAGCCGGGAGAAGCGCCGTCTCCCGCAGGCACCAGCCCTTCGCTCCCAGCCCTGCCGGGAAGGCGCCCGCGCCGGGTGCTCCCGCGCTCGAGGAGCCAGGTGCTGCTGACAGCGGAGCCTGCCTTGGGATTCCAGCAGCGCTTTGCATTCCCCACCTGCTCGTTTTTTCCTGGGGAAACCCCTGAGGTCAGCAGCTCCGAGTGGTCCAGCCGGGACCCCGCGTCCATCTCGCACGCGGTTTTTGCTCTGCCCGCGGATTGGAAGAGCGCAGTTGGGAAGCTTTCGCCTCTCCCTCCCTTTCCCTTCCCCTCCCCATTGGAATCCAGCTTTCGGGATCGAAAATACTACTGGCTATTTTTAAAGCGTCGACTTAGCCCCCTCTCCTCCAGCTCGCGGTGACGGATCGGGCTGTCGTAAAGTTCAGCTGTTTTCTGCTCCCTCTGCACCGAGCCCGGGCGCTAACAGCCGTGGTTCCCTCCTCGCTCCTGCCCACAGCCAAACCCACGCTTGGACCGGGATTCACACCCAGAGGGTCCAGGGACATTTGGTGGCCCGTCCCGTGGCTGGTGGGAGCAGCGCTTGCTGGGGTAAGTGGAGCGCTGGATCCTCAGCGGAGGCATGGGGAGGGAGGGAGGGATGGGAGCTTCACGCCAGGCACGCGCAGGAAGGAGGGAGGATGCTTTGGGTGGGAGCAGGCACCGCGTCTGCCGCTGTGTCTCTACGTGGAGAGAAGCAAAATCCCTTCTTCCAGCTCTCCGGTAAATCCTGCCTTCCCCAGGCCCCTCTTCCGACTCCGATCCCGAGCCTGTAGCTCGGCTCCGCTCTCCCCTGCGGCTCCCGGGGATGCTGGTCACAGGGCTGAGGGAGCACAGGGATGATGCCCATGGCTCCGCTCTCCCCTGCCTCACACCTCGGGATCCTGGCCGATCCGCTCGCCCAGGGATGCTCGGGAAGGGCTGCTGGAGCTCGCCCGGACAGGAGTTCAACCCAGCCATGGTCAGGAGCAACACTGGAGGTGTCAGGAGGGTCTGCTCCTGTCCACAGCTCTGCTGGCAAGACCTGATGGAGACCTGATACCTCGTAGAAATGTTTTGCTGAGTTTCCCCATCCATCGTTTTGGGGGGAAATCCGCCTGGGATGGGGCCGGGGCTCCTGGTAGCAGCGGGTTTGCAGACAGGGCTGACACCAGCTCAGAGCCAAGCTGGGGCTGGTCGCTCTGAGCAAATTAAATCTCCAAAACACTCAAGTTAAACCAAAACCCTCGGCAAACTCACTGCGTTAGTGGTGGGGCCACATGGGGGCTGGAGCCAAGCTGCGACCGCACTGTCTCAGCCTTTGGAGGGATGACATAGCTCCAGGTGACGATCCCCGCGGAGGATGCTCGCTGCACGTCACCTGCCTTGCACCAAAAATTACGCAGCTGCCACGACCAGGGTCTCTTCCCCCCTCCCGGCTTTTCGGGCGGGAGGGTCCGGGTGAGGCCAGCTGCTCCGCAGCCCCCGCGGTCGCAGGATTCGGTGACCCAGCTGGCGCGATCCGGTGCTTTGTGCCTCCTAAACCTCCAGATGATTTTCCTGGTAGGAAGGGGGGGGAGTTGGCTTTCGGAAGCAGTTTGATCACAGATGCTTTTGTCTTGGTACCGTGACTCTCTGCCAGCTCGGGAGAAATTCCCAGCCTCCTCAGCCCAACATATGCCCGCAGCCCCCAGCTCGGAGAGCTGCTGCGCGCTGACGGCGTTCAAGCGACCGACGGCTCCGTTTCACCGCACGGCCGGGATCCAGCACATCGCTGGGGAGGTGCACCCCTAACACTGAGTCTCGGGGCTACAAGAAGGGCCCCAAAACCTGTCCTCTGGGCTGCAGCCACCGGGCTACCCCCGCGTGGTTTCTCCATTCAAATTTTCCCCTCCCTTGGCCAAACGAAGCGGGTGGGTGGGATGCCGGGAGGCCTCCGCTCTCACCAAGCCCAGATGGTACCGTCTGCTCCTCCAGAAGAATTCCCACCTGCCCAGCCCCGCTCCCGCCCCGCGTGTAACCGATTCCCTCGGTGGGTGTCGGAGCCTCCCCGCGCCGGGGGCTCGCTGCAGGGAAGCCTACGGCAGCAGATGGGGAGGACACCAGGCGCCCGAGGCACGGCCAGGGCGGACCTCAGGAGCCTACACTAGGATATAGATCTTATTTTTTAAACAGCATTTTTTCCACTCCCTGGTTATCCCTTGTTACCAGGTAACAGAGACCCAGAGCGTAAATACTGGGCAGGGAAAAGAGCTGCAAAGCCTCCACGCACCCCGGGAGTGAAAAAAAAAAAAAAGGGGCATCTAAACCCTTCCTCCTCTGGTGGCTGCTGATGTAAATCCCCGCTGGGATTTGAACCCAAGCTGGTATTTATTCCTTGTTTTCCTTCCATTATCCATTTCCCCCCAGGAAGATGCACTCTTACACTTAAAACCAGAGTCTGGCTGCAGATTTTCTGCCGTAAGCAGCCGCCATCCCTCCTTTTCTCCCCAATTCAGCCGCTGCCGTGACCCACCCCGGTGCTAGATGCTCGGTTCATGCTCACGCCGGGGTCAGAGCAGGAGAGGAGAAGGTTTTTTGGGGAAAAGGGTTTCCCCTCCATCCCTAGACAATCCCAGCTGGAAGTGCAGGAATGGGGAGCGATTCCCCAGGTGGTACCTGCAGGGGTTTGGTTGAGCTCCGGCCGCTCTCCTCGGGCCCCGGTCGGCGCGATGCTCCCGGCGCGAAGCTCCCGGCGCGAAGGCGTCGAGGGCACCGCGGGTCTGCGAGGCTCCTGCCGTGAAGAGCAAGACCTGGAAAAGAGCAGGAATTCGGTTGAGGAGGCAGGAGGCTTTTCGGAATGGGTTCCCAAAGGAGTCTGCGGGTGCTGGAGCACCGAGGGACTTCCTTCCACCCCCTGCCCTCCAGCCCTGACTGTGGGGACCCTCAACGGCCAGGACACCCCGGAAAAGCCATTTCCCCACCACTTCTCCTCCCGGCAGGAGCAGGGTTCACGCAGCCACTCTGTGCCCAAGCCCTGGCAGGCGGGTTTTTGGGAACACCGGTGACACAGCCTGGCGTCCATCGACCCCGGGGACACCGGCCACCTTTGTCCCGTGCCGTGTGTGCGTTCAGGACTCGGCTGTGCCCCGGGGGGGGGGGAAGCTACGAGAGAAAAGGCTGGAAAAGTGGGAAGCGCCATGGTTCTCCAGGGGGTCTCACACCCCGGGGTGCCGGCGGGGGGCTGCAACATCACCCACCGAGGGAAAACCAGGTCCCTGCAAAGCTCCCACAGCCCGTGCTGCACCCCACGAGTGACATGACCCCATGCCACCAAGCAGCATCACCCAGCTTGGGGTGGTCTGGGGGGGTCCCACCGCCTCCTTGGGTGTCTCTGCCACCCCCCCTTGCCGCACACCGTCTCCCTCTGCCCCCTCTGCCTGTTGTTCTTGGCTGGGTTTTCGCCTGTCTAAATTTAGGCGGATCTATTTCAACACCCATCCTCTGCCCTGCGGGGGGAAGAGGACGGAGCAAAGGTAGCCGGGGAGGCAGAGCAGGGACCCGCGGGGACCACAGTGGGGTCTGCTCCCCCCACCTCCGGCCAGGCTTTCCAGCAGCACCCTGGATGTTATCTGGCTGCGAGGCCATGGGGGTGCCCAGGACCAAGGCTGGCGTTTTCCCGGCTGGCGTTCCACGGATCGCTCTGGCTGTCACCTGGGGCAGAGCTGGGTGACAAGGACAAGCCAGCCCGTGTGTCCCTGCACCGGGAGCCAGCTCGTCTCTGGAGGCTGATGCAGGTGAGTGGGGCTGCAGCAGCGCACGGGCAGGGACACGGGTCCGAGGCGCAGGACATCGTCACCAGCACCCAGGGGTGCTCCAGGGTCCGGTCCCATGTGCGGGTGTCCCCAAACAGAGGGAAGATCGGTGTGTCGGGGCCCGGCACAGCCAGAAACCATCCATCTCCCCTCCCAGGTGGCATCACTTTGGGTTCGCGGCGGGTCCCTAAGTGACAGCACTTTAGGTGACAGCCCAAATGTTGCATCTCCCCACCGCCGTTGGGACCAGGACACCCCAGCTGCCCGCAGGACCCACAGCGGGGCCACCCCTCGCCCGGGCTGGAGCCGCGCGTCTCTGCCACACATTAACCAGCCGTTGACCTGCCAAGCGTTGCGCCAGGTCCCCTCCGTGTCACCGCTTCCACGGGAGATTTTGGAGGTCACTGCCTCCTGCGAGCCCCCAAATCAGACAGGGTCCAGCCAGGCAGGGCGAGACACGACCGAGCAAGCGCCAGGCATCGGAGGAGGACTGGGGCACAGTCTGCTTGTACCTCGCTCACCAGTACGCACCAAATACGAGCCCAGTTCCCAGTTCCCAGCACTGGGTCTCATGTCCCCATGGCCCAGGGCTGCAGAGACAATTTTCCCCCCCTCCATCACGGTCGGTTCAGCTTGTCCTCGCTGCCAGGAGCAGCTGGCAGCCTGAGCATCGCCAGCAGGTCTGCAGAGAATTTTCGCTCCAGACATCTGCCCCGTTGGCCATGAATCCAGCTGGCAGCGGGACGCGGGGGGCCACCAGCACACAGCCACGTCCCCTGCCAGCCAGGACAGCCAACGGCGGCTGCAGCCACGGCACAGGGAGCTGAAAGGTGCCAGACAGAGCTGGTGGGACTGCGTTTTCCCCCTTTTTTGAGAATGAGAATTCAGTCTCTCCCCGGTTGCAGCTTCCACTTACCAGCGATCGCAGCGTCAGTAACATCGACTCCTTGGGCTGCCCCGGGGACCAGGCACAGACACATCCCGTGAGCATCAGCCTCTGGCAACCGGCACCTCACACAGGCTAGAGAGAAAAAAAAAACCTTAATTCACACCCAGCAGGTTCAAAAGGACCTTTGCGGAAGGTTGTTTGACTAACAAGCGACTAATAACCGGCTGTTAAAACAAGCAGCCAAGGACTCAAATCCCCAGCCCTGATGAAGAACCAGGGAAGGTAAATTTTTCCTGTGGCTGCACCTCCTCCTGCCACAGCCCACGGTCTGGACGTGGGCATCTTCCTGCACTCCCCTTCCAGCCAGCTCGAGCCCCCCAGCATCCCGGGAGCAGCGAGGGGGGAAGGTGGAGCGGGGCTGAGAGCACGTTTCCCAGCTTTGAAGGAACCCAGAGGCAGGTTTTTGGTGGAGCGGGCTGTGGACATCCCAGCGGTTGCATTTATAATTTCAGTCCCCTCGGATGCTGCGCTCCAACCTGCGTTTCAGTGGGGACAGCAGCAGAGGGCCAGAGGCAGCCCCCGCTGCACCCCACACGTAGGACAGGTTGGGATGTCCCTGTGCCCATCGCCCGCTCGCATCCCGGCCGTGACGCTTCCTCGAGCCCCCGGAGCTCAGGGATCCTCTCCACGGGCAGCTGGAATCTTTAACTTTTTGACACACTGAACTACGCAGCGCAGCTGCCTCGGGGTGGAAAATGCGAGCTGCAGCGGTCGAAAGCATTTAAAAAAACCAAACCCTCGGGGATTCTGCTCCAGGGCTTGCCTCCCCTCCGGAGCCGAGCCCTGCGGGGCCACGTTTCGCGGCCGCCGGGATGCCAGCAGCTCCATCCCTCCCGTCTGCTGGCATCTCTCAGATCCCGTCTCCGCTTTGCTTCCAGGGGACCTGCTGAATGCAGCCGAGAGGAGCCCGCGGGTGAGCGACCCTCCAGGCTCTGCATGGATTGGAATGGGGAAACCTGCCCGCAGTAAGAGCCCGGGGCAGCTGGAAAAGCCCGGCTTCTTCCTTCGAGCTCTCTTCTTCCTCCTCTTCTGCAAGCATGGTAAGGAACCGCACGTGCAGAGCCGCATCCCTGGCAGGGAGAGCCGTGGAAGCTGCAGCCGCAGGGTGCAGGGAGGGTACAACCATGGCAGAGCTCCTGGGACGTCACCTGAGCGAGCAGAAGATCCTCTGAACCCGGCCGTACGGCTCAGGCACTATCCCAGGGCGCTGGCCCACCGCAGGCAGCGCTCCCCCCAGCATCACCGGCCCCTGCCAGGGTGGCCTCAGCAAGGAGAGCATCCTGAGAACCCCCCTGTCCTCCTGCAGCGGGGACTGGCCCTGGGGGACCCCTTAAAAGCTCTGTTATCTCCCCAGACAAGGCAGGGACCCAGGGACCAGCCACAGCCCGAGGTCCCCCAGCAAAAGGCACCACCGCTCGGTCCCCCACTTTCCTCCCTGCACCCCAGACACCCTGCCAGGAGGGCTGGGACCTGCATCCTGCAAAACCTGAATCCATCTCCCAGCACCCTGCCCGGCCCCGCTCGCACTCACCTCCTCCAAGGGCAGCTGGCCCGCAGAACCCTCTGATAATGCCCCGATGCTCCCTGCTGGGGCGGGTTCGTTAGCTCTCCTGGCTNCCTGCCCGGCCCCGCTCGCACTCACCTCCTCCAAGGGCAGCTGGCCCGCAGAACCCTCTGATAATGCCCTCGATGCTCCCAGCTGGGGTGGGTTCGTTAGCTCTCCCGGAGCTGGGGCAGGTTCGTTAGCTCTCCCGGAGCCAGGGCAGGTTCGTTAGCCCTCCCGGAGCTGGTTCATTAGCTCTCCCAGAGCCGGGGCAGGTTCATTAGCTCTCCTGGAGCCGGGGCAGGTTCGTTAGCTCTCTTGGAGCCGGGGCAGGTTCGTTAGCTCTCCCGGAGCCGGGGCAGGTTCGTTAGCTCTCCTGGAGCTGGTTCGTTAGCTCTCTTGGAGCTGGGGCAGGTTCGTTAGCTCTCCTGGAGCCAGTTCGTTAGCTCTCCCGGAGCCGGGGCAGGTTCGTTAGCTCTCCCGGAGCCGGGGCACGTTGCCCTGCCTTCTGCAGCACAGAGAAATCCTCTCCAAGGGGCAGGACGACCTTGGTGCAGCCAAGCCCAGCAGGAAAGAGCGGTTGCAGGGCCCGGCCAAGGCTGACACGGCAGGAAGGGGTTTCCCAGCTCAGAAATTCCCGCTGCTCCCCTGGCAAGCCCTGGGGTGAAGAATCTCCGCCTGCAGCACGCCCCAGGGCCACTGGCACAACTGCTGCCCTGGCTCTCGGCTGTGCTCGTGCCCAGGTACAGTCTCACATCCCGGTGGCTTCGGGACGCCCTTCGGTCCCGTGACCGCCGTCTGCAGCGGGCTCCAGCCTGTTTCTGCAGCGGGCAACCCTGGATTCCTTCCTCTCCCCGACGTAACGAGCAGCTCATCTACTCTGGCCATTTAACATCACCAACACAGGGAGAGAAGTGCTTCCAGAAAGTGCCTCCATCCTGAGATCTGGAGGGAGACAGATGGTGGGAGGTGGTGGGAGGGGAAGGGACGGCCCTTCCCCACCCTTACAGCTTTACCGTGACATCCCAGTCTGTCCCGTCTCTCCCAGTTTCTTCCCAGTGCAAGATCCTGCGCTGCAACTCGGAGTACGTGGCTGCCACCCTCAACCTGCGCGGCTCCAACAGGAACGCGGCGTACTGCAACGCCCTCCGCTCCTACTCCCACTGCACCCGCAAGACGGCTCGCACGTGCCGGGGCGACCTGGCTTACCACTCCGCCGTCCACGGCATCGAGGACCTCATGATCCAGAACAACTGCTCCAAGGAGGGTCCCACATCCCCGCCCCGACCCCGGCCCCCGGCCCCCAACCATCAGGGCTTCGAGTCCCTCGATATCTGCAACTACGAGAAGAGTTTTCTCTACAAGCACGGCCAGCCCCCCACCTACCAGCACTGCGCGGCTTTCGGGGACCCCCACATCCGCACGTTTCACGATGACTTCCACACTTGCCGGGTGGAGGGCTCCTGGCCTCTCCTGGACAATGATTACTTGTTTGTGCAAGCCACCAGCTCCCCGGTGGCGAGGGGGTCCAACGCTACGGTCACTAGCAAGGTAACGCTCGTGCACGGGGCTCGGCAGCAAACCCACGTGCCGCCGGGACGCAGCGATGGCTTGGGGTGCTCCCCGCGCTCCCGAAAATGGGTGGGGAGGGCAGCGATGGCTTCAGCTAAACCCACAGGGGGTCAGGAATTAATGTGAGCAGGAAGAAGGGGGATGAAGGTCCCCAAGGGGACAGGAGGGACCCACAAACGCTCCCATAGATGCCTGGGGACGGGTCAGCGCGTGGTCCATGGGTTATCTGCACGCAGGCTTGGCTCTGTCTCCGTTTTCAGGTATCAAAGAAAGAAGGGAAGGTGCTGCTCTCCCAAAAGGACTGCAGCAACGTGGGAGAGGTGGTTTGGGGCAGAGGGGGATGAGTTGGTGAGGCAGACGCGCGCGATCTGCTTTGCCAACCCCTAGATAGCCGGTACCTGGGGTGGGGACACGGCCGCCGCTCTCACCCAGCGAGATCAAACCCCCTCTGGTCTGCTCTCTGCAGCTCACCATCATCTTCAAGAACATGAAGGAATGCATCGACCAGAAGGTCTACCAGGCTGAGATAGACAACCTCCCGGCGGCCTTCGAGGATGGCTCGGTGAACGGAGGCGAGAGGCCGGGCGGGAGCAGCTTGGCCATCCGGGAGCGCAGCCCCGGGCGGCACGTGGAGATCCGGGCGGAGTACATCGGCACCACCATCGCCATCCGGCAAGCCGGCCGCCAGCTCTCCTTCTCCATCCGGGCGGCCGAGGAGGTGGCACGCGCCTTCACGGAGGAGCAAGACCTGCAGCTCTGCGTGGGCGGCTGTCCCCGCAGCCAGCGCATCTCCCGCAGCGAGTGCTGCCGCGGGCGCGTGGCGGCCGAGACGGCTCGGGCGCTCTGCAAGGAGATGCTGCCCGTGGAGGACGTCTACTTCCAGTCGTGCGTCTTCGACGTGGTGACCTCAGGGGATGCCAACTTCACCATGGCGGCTCACGGGGCCCTGGAGGACGCCAGGGTCTTCCTGCCCAACGCTGAGAAGCTGCACATCTTCCAGGCTGGGGCAGGCTGCCTGCGCGTCTCTTTTTCCTTCCTCCTCCTCCTCCTCACCTCTGGTCTTTGGGGTGTTTTGTTGCACTTTTAACTGCCGCTGGCAGCGCAGGGGACACATCCAGCGAGTCCAGAGGGGTAACCTGAGCAAGATGCTGACTCCAGACCCATGCCACGCAGATCAAGAGGGATGCCTGGCCTCGGATCGCGTATCTCTGTGGCCAGAGAATCCGAGACCCAGACCTTTGAGAGGCGAGCGCTGGAGATGACAGACGGTGAGACACTGGTTTGCATCCACCGTTCCTGCACGTACGGCACCGATCGAACCCGGTTCCTCTCCCGAAGGCAGATCACAATTTTTTTTGTTGGATTCTGATGGTTTTTTTATTTCTAAAGATGAGGATATCGCAGCTGTATCAAAGAAAAAGAAACACAGGGGGTGAAGACAGGTTTAGAAAACCTCTCTGCCCCCCAAAGCCTTTCCGTAAACTTGCTTTCCACCTTTCTTCCAGTGTTACCACGGCAGAATTTTCCTCAGGAACCACACAGACCCAGAAACACCAGGCTCCAAGCCCAGGTCACAATTCTTAGCAGTCAAAAGATGTTGTTTGGTGGATTTGACCCAGCAGTGAAAGAGTGAAGCAAGGCAGTCAGCTGGTTATTGGCGCGTTGTGACCAAGGTTTGAGATTTTTGAGCTGGAAATCAGACGTTTCGTACTGTATTCTCCTCTCTCTGGATCAGTAACATGCTCATCTCCAGCGTTGGGAGCTGCAGAGCGCCAGGTCTCTGACATTTCAGGCTGCCGTCGCTATTTTCTTTGTTGTTGTCTAGGACTCAACGCAGCCGGTTCTGGACTTTGGACCAGCGTTGAGTTTCACCGAGGAAAAACACCGCGTGGCATTCCTGTCCCTTGGGCCCAACTTTCTCTGTCACTGTCACAACCCCGGTCAAATCCAACCCAAACCATGGGTTTCACTTGCAAAAGAGAATTAATAACAAAGGCGCAGGGCTGGCAAAAAGCCGTAGGACTGTATCGACCGATGTACATAAACACAGAGGCGAGGCCAGATGAGATGTTTAATATATTTAAAGGGTTTTAAATAAAGCAGATAGAGGTCTATATGATAAGAAATATTTTCCATATGCAAAGACTTTTTTTTTTTTTTTAATAAAGAGGGCTCACACTATAAACTTTGCCATTCTTGTCCCGTGGAGCTGCAGAAGAGCCTCGCAAAGCCGGGCGGAGGCGGAGGAGGGAGCCGGCCACCACGGGCAGGATTTGGACATGCAGCTCGGGGAGGGAGAACTGCAGATCAGCCAGGGACGGAGGATCCTCCGGGCTGAAAAGGGAGCTTTCACAAGTCATGTTTCAGTCTATCTGCAGTTTCTTTGGTCAGGTTTGGGTTGTTTTTTGTTTTTTTTCCTGTGGCTCTTCTGCTGAGGGCACAAAGAGTAAATACAGAAACGTTTCCAAGAGACCTCGGCATATTTCCTCCTCCACCACGCACTCGGAACCCGTGGTGAGTAGCGTGAGAGTTTCTCTGTCTCTTGTATGGTGCTCTCGCTAATCCCAAAACGTCCTGACATTAAAGGTGTCTATTTTTGAAGTCCTCATTTCCTGTCATCTGTCTCTTTATTTCTTTGGTCGGCAGCAGCAGGTGAAGATAATAATATCTCGCCTTCCACCCACTGCTCCTTTGACTCCGGAGCACTCTGGGCTATATTTACACGCACGGAACGAGGAGAGGAAGCCAGCCTGCCTCGCTGCTCTGCACCGACGCTTTGCAGGAGGCTGCAGGTCCCCGTGGGAGCAACATTCCCCCGTCCCCAGCGATAAAACCCTCAGGACAGGCTGCAGGGTTGGTAGTGCTGGAGCTCTGGAGAGAAACGGGGTTGAGTTGATCCAGTAATAAAAGAAGACACACGCTGCCAGGGTGTGAAACATCGCACGACGATGCTGCACAACTGCCAGAAACGCTGCTACGGTCAGATTTTATGATGCAGGGTGTAATTACCCTTTAGATTTTGGCCAACGGAGCCAATGAACAGGAATGCCATGGGGAAAGGGTGGTTTTCCTACCGGAGAGATGATGATCTCGCTGGCAGGTGAGCAGAGCCAAGCTCACCCCCCAGACCCAGCCTCTTGGCACCTCCACAGTCACAAAACGGGGACAGAAGAGCCCCCAGGGACCACCAGCAGTGTGAGGGAGGTGAGGGTGATCCTGCAGGAGCCCTGGGCACGTGGTCGTGGCAGGGAAGTGGCACAGCAGAGACTGGACCACCACCTGCCCACCACCAGCTCTGTCCCGACCAAGGAGCGTGGTGGGTGCTCGCCCAGAGCTCTGCAGGAGGCCGTTATTCAGCCCCACTCTTCCCAACCTGCTCAGAAGCTTCCCACTCAGGATGGAGGCAACAAATTGGGCTGCGAGGGCTTTGCTCCCATTGAAAAGAAAAGCAGAGCTTCCTGGGTCTGCCCGTGAAAGGTGGATTCAAGACTGTCCACGCATCGTTCACCTGGCAGGGAGAACATCTTTGTTCAGAGAACATCTGGAATTCAGAGAAAACCTCTGCAAATCAGAGAAGATCTCTGAAATCCAGAGAAATCTCAAGTTGGAAGGGACCCATAGGGACCATCGGGTCCAAATCCCTGCTCCTCGCAGTGCCACCTAAAACTAAACCCTATGACTAAGGGCATCATCCCTGAAGAGAGGACTTTGGCCAGCGTGAGGTGAGCTGGACCATCCTGAGCAGCTCAGGGAGCTCTGAAGCCCCGATTCTGGTTGGAGCAGGTATTGGGAAGTCACAGCATGTGACAAGGCCACCAACCTCCCTTACACATGACGCAGATGCTTAAACCCGAGCTGCAGCTTGGCGAGGGTCCATCAACATGGAAAGAACATGCACAGCGTCGGATGGGTTTTACGCCTGTTCTCCAAATTGTTCTGTACGCTGCATCCTCAACTTAATGATTGCCGGGGAAGCAGGACCTTTCAAAGATGTGCTAAAGTCTGTAAGGAGAAAAAAGACCTTTCCACCCCTGACAGATTGCAGGCTGAAATAAAGAAGTGGAATGTAGGCGCGGATCCAAGCCCTGGTGATGTCAACAAGAGTATTTCCATTGACGTCAGTAGACTTTGGATGAAGCCTTGAAGTTTCCTAGCCTATGTTGCCACCTAAAAAAGACACCGTCAACACTGGCCAGCATTGTCAAAAACAAGCCCTGTTTGGGCCGTTCTGCATCCAGATGCCCAAGCTGGGAGGTTGGAGCAAGGGAATTCCCAGCGTGGATCAGCCCTGGGGTGTGCCTGCCCTCGTAGGTGGTTCTCAGGAGCAGCCAGCGACGGGTTTCACAGCAAGGTGTGAGAAGTCTGGGACAACCTGTCCTCCGACGTCCCGTCTCGCTCTGATTTCTAGTAGTTAGAGAAATGCCAAGGCCTTGGGGCATGAGGTGTAGGAGCCAAACCTGAATCTTCATCAGCAGCTGCTTCTCCATGTCATGAACCAGCCCCATCACCAGAGGTGGCCTCAGCCACCAGCTCCCAGTGCTGCAGGGGGGCCACGAGCTGAGGAAGCTGGAGCTGCCGAGCCTCCAACCTGCACTCCAGAGCTCTCCAGATCAGCAGCAGATCTCCAAAGCTGGCCAGTGTGCAGCTTTCCTCGACGTGTTTCCTGCCAAACTCTGGTGTGGTTTCTCAGCAAGATGTTAAGGCCAAGGTGAGAACTTCCACCACAAAGTTTTGGCTTCCTCATGTTTTGAAACGGCCAACGCCTTGAGCAGAGTCACCAGGAGGGAACGGAAACGGGGACAGTGGCTGAAACGGGCACGTCTCGGTGTGGAATGCTTCCTCGTATTCCTCCTCATTTGGCATAATCTCAAATCACAGGGGGGAAAGAAACAAAACAAAACGGTGCCAGTGGCATTTGGGCAGCAGACGCAGAGCTGTCTGGAGGTCCAACCTTCCCCTTGTCCTTGTGAAGTGGCGAAAGGCGCGGTCGTCAGCCTCTGGCAGCATTCCTCCTCCTGCTTGGGAACACGCGGCGTACAAACACACAAGCAGCGTGCTCGAACACGAGAACTTGGCTCAGAGCAGCCAGATCTCACCGCAGCTTCGCTTGCTTCCTCTTCAACTTTGTACCTAGGGCTGGGCAAGCCAAAAACACCGAATCATTCCGCAATCGCACACCCAGCCCGCACGGGTGGAGGGGACAGTCCCTCCCGTGCCATTCCCGGCCAGGCCTCTAGATGTCCACACAACCCAACACATGGGAAAGGCTCGGAGGATGCCCATCCCGGCCCAGGGGATGCCCATCCTCACCCCAAACACCCGCGATGCTCCCAGAAAGGCTCCATCCTCCGGCCCCGCTGCCTGGGAGATCGGTGAGGGTGAAGGAGGTCGAGCAGGGGATTGTCCCCCCAGTTTGAGCCACCCTCTGTACTGGGGAGCTTGGTGTTAGGGGTCGGTACTGGGGCCGGTGTTTAACAGCTTTGCCAATGACATGGGCAGTGGGATCGAGGGCACCGGTGACACCGAGCTGTGGGTGCGGTGACACGCTGGAGGGAAGGGATCCATCCAGAGGGACCTGGAGAGGTGGGACCGTGCCAACCTCCTGGAGCTCAACACAGCCAAGGGCAAGGTCCTGCCCGTGGGTCGGGGCAACCCCCAGCACAGACAGCGGCTGGGAGGGGAACGGATGGAGAGCAGCCCTGGGGAGAAGGACTTGGGGGGGGGGAGAAGCTGAAAATGACCCGGCCCAGAAACCCCCCTTGTCCTGGGGACATCCCCAGCTCATCCTCTGCTCCGCTCTGGTGACCCCCCCTTGCAGGGCTGCACCCAGCTCTGGGGTCCTCAGCACAGGGGGCAGTGGCCCAGGGTGCCCAGAGAAGCTGTGGATGCCCCATCCCTGGAGGGGTTCAAGGCCAGGCTGGATGAGGCTTTGGGCAACCTGGGCTAGTGGGAGGTGGCCCAGCCCATGGCAGGGGGTGGCACTGGGTGGGCTCTAAGGTCCCCCCCAACCCAAACCATCCCGTGATTCCATGTTTGAGGTGAGCATCTCCTCTGAGGATCCCCTTGTCCCCAGGCACGGACACACACACGCTGGCAGCCTCAGAATGGCTCTGGCTGCTGAAAAGCACAAAATTTTCCTTTTTTTTTTTTCTGTCCAGAATCTGTGGCCCTGGCTGGGGGCTTTCAAGGGACAATTGGACAGCACAGGGATGGAAGCTCAGGAAATCTTTTGCTTGATGATATTTTTTCCTCCCTTCATGACAACATGTTTCAAACCCAACAGACACCAAAGGCAGAGAGGACCTCGCGGATTGGTTTGGCACAGAGACGGGCTGGATTTGTTCTTTTAGAAGAGGAAGGCTTGGCCGATGAAGCCGAGAGCGGTGAGTTCAGCCGGCCCTGCTGTGTGCCGGGCGCCCAGGAGAGGTCACGCTCTCCCAGGAAAGAGCCGATCCAACTGCGCCTTCCTGCCCGAGCAGATGATAGACACGGGACTTCCCAAACTCTGAATTCAAATTTCTCCTTTACGGATGACGGAGCTCAGTCTCTCATCACAGCCTGTTGACACTTAGCTCTGGTTTTCCCCTTCCTCTGTTGCAAAAACACAGAAAACAAGTGAAGAAATCCCACCATGGCAAAGAACCATCTGTCAGGGAGAGCTTTCGCATCTCAGTCCTTGGCAGGAGCTGGAAACTTGGGGCTCTGGGGGAAAAGTCCTCAGGTCCAAGCCCTGAGAGGACTTCTTCCCGTTCAGCGAGGATGGGGAAAGGGAAAAGGGGAATCCTGATCTGTGCCACAAAGCGTTTCAAAACGGTACACAGCCTGCACAGCGCTACGAAGCACGGGCAGCAGTGATACGAGCCATCACTGTGGATAAAAGCAGCAAAAAAAATAAAAAAAGCTGATTTTGGAAACCCCTAATGGGGATCTGCTCTGAGAGCTTTCCGACCCGTTTCAGGGAGATCCCTGGGAAACAGCTCTGTATTCCAGCGACCCAGCGGTGCTGGGCTCCCCGCCTCGCACCAAGCACTGCAAAGCTTACCAACCTCAGCAAAAATGCTGGTTTTATTTAGAAACCGAAACAGAGACGCTTCTTCCCCTCGCTTCCCTGCCTGCGTTCAAACCTAGAAATCTCAGGCAGGGTTTTGCTGCTGAATCACCGCCGAGGCCACAGCCAAATGTGAGCAGGGAGAAGCCGAGCGTGGGACAAGCAGTGGCTTTCCAGGAGCCACCCAAGTCCCACAGTGCTTCGTTTTCCAGCTGCGGCGACACACACCCGACGCAATCAGCGTGGGATTTCTTTCTGATGTNGTGAAAAAAAAAAAAAAAAAGGAGAAAACAGCACAGAGAAGCTCCAGGGCTGCAGCCTCCAGCAGGCACCCACCAGATCTCCTCAGGGGACAAAGGACAGCCTGCCACGAGAGGAGCGTGGCTTCTCCCGGCAACGATGGGCAGCAGCTCCCAATAACCTAGACCAAGGGAAAAAAAAAAGGCATTTATCAGCATCAGGCTTTTATTACAAGCAGGATTCGGAGGGATGGTGGGAATAAGGGCAGTCTCCAGCACGGCACGATGCGGCCGGTGCGGAGTGTGGCACTGAAAGCGGTTGGAACGCCCGGTTTCTGCCTCACCCAGTTCCTTCCCCGTGACCCACGCAGCAGCCCCGGCTTTCAGTGAGTCACCTCAGGGCCTGGTTTCTCGCTCAGCCCAGCCCTGCTGCCTTCGAATCGGGTTATCCCCGGTGTATAACATTAGTCACGCAGCTCTCCTTGCCGTCCCTTGCCCCCGGCCAGGCGCACGGGGCGAGGACAATGCTCTGGCCACTCTGTCCCTCCACCTTCAGAAGTAGCTTTGCTCTAAATTAAGGGTCCTCCAAGCACCACGATCCCCGTGAGAAACGAGCTGAGAAGGGGGTGAATGCCTTAAAAACTGCTCAGCGGGAGCAAGGAAGCCCCCAAGAGCTCAGAAATCCACTCAGCTTCTCTTCTGCTGCCCTGGTTTTTTGAAGGAGACGTGACATTTTGCAGCTTTTGTTTCTGTAAACTCCCAATTCCTCGGCATTTCCGAAACCCTTGCTTCATCCAGGGTGCTTGTTTGCGTGGGAAACCTTCTGAAATAAGTCTCAGCCCTGAGGACGTTACAGCTACTCCTCCTTCTGCAGAAGGGCCGGGTGGCATTTCCAGCCGGATAGAGGTCAGGGGAACAAAGGGCAAAAGCTGATTGACAGATAAAGAGAAATTTGGAGAGGATCGGGGCTGTGGAACGTGCCTTGGACTGTAGCTTTGACAAACTCTTTGGCTGAGGAGCCGATCGTCCTTTGACATTGTTGGAATGTGTTTTACTGTCCAAGAGCGAGCAGCCACGGGTGGCCAGAGCCAGGCTGGATCTGTCTTCCCTGGAAAGATGGGCACCGAAGGAAACCCGAGAGGGAGAGCGTAAACACGGAACAGATCCAAGCTGGGGTCTTTGAGATCAAATATCCCATAGCTGGCAAAGCTGGAAAGACAGTGCTCCTCGTTTTGCCAAATTAGAAAAAAAAAAAATAAAAATCCACAATTCTTTGTGAATCCGGCACCTTTTTCCAAGGTGACAATGGGGCGAGCTCGCCCAGAGCAGAGGCAGCAGGAAAAAGGTGCAGTTCCTCCATTACGTACCTAATGGTGAAATTTCTCTCTCAAAGTAAGGAAATCTTTGGCAGGCGGACAGTTTATGCCTTACAGTTTATCTGGCCAGTTTATCGGTTTATACTAACAGGTGTGAAATAACTCCGGGGGGGGAAAGAGAGAATGGCAAAGAAAGAAAAACACCGCGCGTGCCAAAAACACACGGACAAACAAACTCCGAAGGACAACTCCTAACAAAAACACACATCCCTCTTCCTCATTCGGGGTGGGGAGGTCTTGGAAGCCCCTGTTTTCCATCCCTGCTTTGTTGGGTGGCTCCAGAAATATTGTTCTCCCGTTTCCTTCGCTCCCCAAGCTTTCCTGAACTGTAAAAGCACGAACAGCTTTTGAAACCAAGGGCAAAATAGCCCCTGCCTGGCAGGGAGGAATGTATGCTCAGCAAAAAACGATCTAGGAAGGAAAAGTCGAGGGTTTCTCTGAGCTGAAAGCCTCCTAGAGGGACAAGTGTCCCCACTCCCCAAATTCCAGCTGGAAAAGAGGGACGAGGACCCCGCCCCGAGCACAGTTTATAGGAAGGATGTGGTTGTTTATCGTCCTTTAGATCAAGGTGACTTGTTGGAAAAAAAATGTCACCCATTTTCTACGTCGAACAGCGAGAAACATCTAGATCCTGCGATCTTAAAAATAAACATTTGCCTCAGATTTTCTCAATGGCTATTTTCTGTCCCGTTCCCCCCCTGTCCCCCCCTTCAAGACACTGGCTCGAAGGATCCCGAAGCGCGGGGGAGCGTCGCGCTTCCCTTTTAGCGACATGACGGCGCGATGAGACGGATATTTCGGGGAAGGGCGCGTGGGAAGGGTCCCCGAAACACAGCGGGTGGGGAGGGGGCACAGGCCCCTGATCGGGGGGTCGTGGGGGTCCATAGAGAGCGGCAGAGCTGCAGGAAATACCCCCCATGACACCCCAGAAGGGTGGAGAGAGGCCCCCAGGGTCAGGCTTTGGCTCCCTACCCCAAATCCGACCTTATTTACCTCAAATAATGCGGGGGGGTTAGGGGGGAAACGCCTCAGGTGGCGGCTGAGGGGAGGTGGGGGGGGGCTGTGGATATGCTCCAGGGGAAATACCCCCCATGACACCCCAAAAGGATGGAGAGAGGCCCTTGGGTCAGGCTTCGAACCCTTAGCCCAAATCTGTCCTTATTTACCCCAAAAAAATAGGGGG
>VZTO01000420.1:0-22098 GCA_013400615.1 Syrrhaptes paradoxus | reverse complement strand
CATTCTTATATTCCTCCCAAGTGGCCAGCCGCTCCTTCCATGATCTGTAGACCCTCCTTTTACACTTGACTTTGCCCAGCAGATCCCTGTTTAACCATGCAGGTCTCCTGGAACCCTTCCTCGGCTTCCTACCCGTTGGGATGCTCCGATCTTGAGCTTGGAAGACGCACTCTTTGAATGCTAACCAACTATCTTCGGCCCTTTACCTTCAAGTACTCTGTCCCACAGGATTTCACTGATGGCTCAACAGTTTTTCTCATATGTTCTCACTGCATCTTATTGGCATCTGGACTATCTGCATAATATTTGGCCTTTTCTAGAATCTCTAATCTTTTTTTTTCTTTATTGCAGACGTTTCAACCAAATTAATCTCTTAAGTGTTAGTGGGGAGCCAGAGATTTTATCCAAAAGTGGTGCAATGCAAGAATAATGAGTCTTTGCTAATATTAATATGATTTTGTTTGTACTTTTGCTAGTTGAGAAACTTGTTTAGTGGTCAGACAAATAGGAACTGTCCTTTTAGACAAAGGTGACCCTTTTACTGCTGGTGAGAATATGCTTGTAATGCTGCTGAGCAGCTCTGTGCATCTTTGGAGGGGAAAAGCTCAGCCTGTAAAAGTCAGGCTTGAAAAAGAAATTGCCATTCCAAAACCAAGCCTTGGCTTTGAGGGTGTGATGCAAGTAATAGCAAGACAAGGAGATAGACTGCAGGGTCAAAGGAATTATGAGGACTAAGTATGAAGACTGTAATCAGATTTCATGGGAATCACTGTTCTGTGAGCACCCATAGCCGGATGATTTACCCACCAACCTGAATTAATCTACAAGGACTGAAGGGAGAAAAGAGAGAGGCTTGTATGAACTCATAGCCAGCATTATTAAAATGGTTGTTTTATCCAGCTGTAATTAGGAGACACATCCTTTAAATACTAAACTTAATTGCTTTAACCATCTACCATTAGTGTCTTAGCATTTCACCAGTTTTAGAATGAAGAGTTTTGTGCATGGCGTTTTACCCCATTCTCAATAAATTAGGAGATGCATCAATGACAATAGCACTGGAAAAAAGAAAAAAATATTTTAATGTGCCTAACTTCATTACAATTTGATGTGACACTAGCAGCTATGAATTACTGGAAGAGTATTCCTAAAATGAGGAATCCGGCTGGTCCAGGTGGGATGCAGATTAAATGGCCGAGCTCATTTCCCACTTGGGAGCTCCAAAGAGGCATTGAAAGGAAATACCTTATCAATTACAGGATTGCTCTGAAAATGTTAAGTCCCTTAGTTAATGAGGACAGAGGGACACATCAAAGCTGCTGAAGTACAGTTGTCATAGAGAGGTGGCATGTAGCAGAATGAGTCTCCTCAGATGTTGCTTTTTTTCCCTTCCAAGCTGCAATGCTGGAGAGCAGGTGCTGGTGCTCAGGAAATCTCTGCAGCAAAAGCACTGTCTCTGGCCTTTGGGAGCAGCAAATGATTTTGTCATCCTGACATCTGAAACCCCTGAATGCACTCTTTGTCCCATTGCATCCTTTTCACTGGGCAGAAAATCAGGTTATGTGTCATGCTCACAGAACTTGAGGAAGAGATGTGCTCAAATGACAACTGTTTTAGTGACTAGATAGAAATATACACAGTGACCAGCCAACAAGACAGATACTAGGGTATTTGCATCATTGTAATTCATCTGTGCTTTTCCACAAAGCTGAACTGCAGCCATCTCTCACATGCTTACCTAAACTTATTTTCAGTTAACAAAAATAACTGTGGATAATGTCAGCTTACTAATGGGTTTAAGGATAGAATTTCTTTTGCCTGTTTGACAGGCTTGATTCTTCTGCACAAGTTCACGGCTTGCCCAGCTATGCCTGGAGGCAGATACATTGCCGTGAGCTTCTTCAGTTCTTCTGAGGGATGCTGTTCTGCCAACACACTAATCTGTTTCTGTAGATAAATCATGTGCAAATAAAAGAGCACACATCAAATCTTAATCCTGTTTCAGTGTGGATGAACTAGTATTGCTAAAATAAGATCCCCTTCCCTCCTACACTGAATCTTTGGATACCATTTGTGTCTCAACTAGTCACATATTTTCATTTTGATAAGTATTACTGAAGAAAGAGCCAGCCAGTTTGTCGCTTGTTTAATTTTATCATTGCAGCAAGCTTTCTTGAAGGAAGACATTGGAGCAATCTACCTCTGCTGGCATCCCACAGCAGTTGGTGCTCCCAGTTGTAGAGGAATTTAAAGCCTTCAGGGGCTGGAGTGGTGCAGTCCTCATGGCCCTGTGTGCAAACTGCTGTCAGGTCTCTGTGCTTTGCAAGGAATTTGCAGACGCCTACCACCTGGCTCCCTGAAAAAGCAGGATGGAGAACAAGACCACCAGCACCCTTGGAGAGACAGCTGGCCCATCTGGCCACCCGCAGAAGATACCAAATGGTGCAGTAATCTGCTGAGCTGTTCCAGTAAAACTAGACTTATTTGGTAGCCTAATTCTGGAGGGTGTTAAGTGGTGTTGGTAAGTATTATAGAATAGATAGAATAGAATAGAATCATTAAGGTTGTAAAAGACCTCAAGGATCATGTCCAACCCAACACCACCTAACTCACTAAAGCATGTCCCTAAGCACCACATCTACATGTTTCTTGAACACCTTCAGGGATGGTGACACCACCACTTCCCTGGGCAGCCTGTTCCAATGCCTGATCACTCTTTCAGGGAAGAAATTTTTACTAATATCTAGCCTAACCCTACCCTGGTGCAACTTGAGGCCATTTTCTCTTGTCCTATCACTTGTTACTTTAGAGAAGAAGCCAGCACCCACCTCACTACAACCTCCTTTCAAGTAGTTGTAGAGAGCGATAAGGTCTCCTCTCAGCCTCCTCTTCTCTAGACTAAATAACCCCAGTTCCCTCAGCCGCTCCTTGTAAGACCTGTGCTTTATATATACTTTTATATATATATACTTTTATATCAAAAACATAGCAATATGCAATTAGCCCTCAACAAGGATTTCCCTCCCCTGCTATTCTTATTAAACCCTGTCTCCAGAACGTGGCTTGAAGACCTGCCCTAGATATAAAGGTCGACCTGGCATGAAGACCTCTGGACCATCCTCAGGAAGTGGAACTGTTGCACAGCTCTACGGTCTATGTGTCTTTGGCAGTTTGTATTTTCCTGCAGTCCAGAGGTACCTGGTTTTAAGGCTGTCTTGCTCTGACAATCTCTAATGCAAAGTTTTTGAAAAACAGATGAGGTGTTAAAACTGGTAAAATGTGTTGAACAACGTATTTTGAATGAACAAGTAAAGCTACAATGGTCATACTCTGTGTTAGGTATATGCGTAGTTGTCATACCATAACTGGAATTTTTTTGATGAAGAGAAGAAATCTTTGTAGCATTAGGATTTAATAAGTAATTAGACATTCCATGAATCTCTTTACATGAAATGAAGGCCTGCAACCATCCCAGAAGTAAACCAGAAAAATGTTTATTCACAGATTTAAAGGTACTTAATGTTGTTAACAGTTTATATTAAAATTGCTAGAGATGCTGAATCAGGATACTACTCAAAATTCAGAAGCATAGATATAGAAACAGCCCTACTTTACAGGCCTTGTAAAATGAACACATTATTGTCAGAGTACCAAAGATTTTACTTCAGATTAAACCCAAAGGGAAAGGTTTTCTCTTGCTTTTCTTGTACAATTTTCATATGTGAAAGTTATGCAGAACATCTAATGGAGTGTTGCAGTGCAGCAGAGGTAAGCCAATATTGTTATACCCATGCTGGATATTGGAGAAGGACGAACATTAAAAATCCAACAACCCAAAATTTCATGTGTTTGTGGGAACAAAGTGCAGTGTTGTCTTTCCATTGAATGCACTACACTTCACTATCAGCCTTGACTAAGCATCATGGAAATATCTGAATCCTACAGTGATGTAAATACATTGTTAAAGTTCTCTTTCTTTCTCTTACCTGTTAAAATCTGCACTTGATCTGTATTTTTATATTTTTGAAGACTGTGAAGATGTTTTTCTTTTTTTTAAATCAGTTTCTTTTATGTCAACTAGAAAAAATCTAAGAATTTGATCTACTGCATGTTTGCAGTAAGTGACATAGTTCATTGTAGAAATAGATTAAAATTAGCCTTCATAAAAAAATCTATTTTCCTCTCACAGAATATCTTTTAGCCTGTGTCGTTTTGTATTCCATAAAGTGTCTGTCTCTTCATGCTTAAAAAGCTGGTATTGTTTTCTTTAGCTTTGATCAAGACACGCTCATTCAGACCATGACAGCCTTAATTACATCCAGAGATACAGTAACAAGGCAGGCTTTTTTTCTGCCTGATATACTTAGTATATTATAGTATATCATTGATCCAGATTATGAAATATTATGTATTCTGTTGTTTGTAAAAAATGATCAACTGATGGAAAATAAAGGCTGCTTTTTTTTGTTTGTTTTCCCTTTTAACACCTCTATATATTGTCATTCTGAGATAAGCAAAGCTGTGTGGTATATTCACACTTTATGGTTGAAAATTACACATGCACTGTAAGAAATCTCAGCTCACAATTCTTGGCTGCCTCATGTGACTTTTTCTTACATGCAACTTGATAAGTTTATGCTGATCGTATTCGTGGTTAGTTTTACTGACTATATTCCGTGGTTGTTATGGCTAGGACTTGCTGTCTGCAGGGTTCGTAATAATGACACACTGCATTCTTTATTCCTACTTTTAGGAAAGCTGTAACTGCATGGGGAAAGGATTTGTGTGCTTATGCACACAAGTGATTACCTGACAGTTTTCTGACCTGCGTCAGAAACCATAATAATTAATGAATTTTACTAGTTCAGATTTCAGCACAGTTATAACTCTGCCTATATGGTCCAATGACATGCAGGAGATGGAAAATACATTAGTAGTGTTTGCAG
The DNA here is from genome assembly GCA_013400615.1 of Syrrhaptes paradoxus. Lineage (NCBI taxonomy): Eukaryota > Metazoa > Chordata > Aves > Pterocliformes > Pteroclidae > Syrrhaptes > Syrrhaptes paradoxus. The sequence continues at coordinate 17,152 of VZTO01000420.1, read as the reverse complement.
ATTTGCTGTAAAAAAATAGTTGCTTCAAATTGCTCCAATCCAAATGTACGGAAGATCATGAACAACAGCTCATGTGATATTTCTGCAGAAGTCCACCCTTCTGAATAAACATTACTGTTGATCTCAGTTCTCTGTCTTTGAGCAGTGCTTAAGCCCCATCCCAAAATTGTATCTTGTTTTGCATGGAGGTGTACAGGAGTGATGACTCACAAGCCAGTTTTTATTTGCTCTAGTAGCCATCACAATTCATAGAATATGTGTTTGTGGAGCCTTGACCCCAGTTATCTTCTCGCTATAAGTGAGCGAGAACAGGGCAGAACCTTATTTCTGTCTGGGAACAGCTGAACTGACAGGCAGGGAAACAGGTTTGTGCTTAGTAGGGGGTCAGTCCAGATTTTCTAGTGAAGGAGGCAAAAACCAATTTAGTTTTCCTTGACATAGAGAAACTATATGCAAAGGCTTAAAATTTACTGTACGCCCACAAAAGAAGTAGAAGAAATGCTGAAAAATCATTAGCTCGTTTCCCTGTCTTTCTGCTCGGTAGGATACAGTTGTTAGGTACTTGCACTTCCTGTACAAAGGCCTTGCCCACTCACTTCGCACTAAGAGTAATTTCCTTACTATCACTGTTGCCTCATTTATACTACAGTAACATCCAGAGGCCTCAGCAATATTTAGGACCTATTGCAATATGCATTATACAAATAAATGAGGGGGAATAAGAACTTTCCTTAAAGGAGCACACAGTTTTCAGGGCCTAAATTTAATTTTCCTCAACACATAGACAATTGGGGGCACATGTGTTGTCCATAGTGAAAAATAGAAAGCTGAAGATGCATTTTTTGGACTCAGGTGATACCTCTGTGAAAGGATATGCCAAGGGATTTTGAGAGTTATACTTCCCCTGTGGTTTAATAGGTTGCTTCCTACCTATGTAATATAGAGCAAATGTTTTGGTATATACAACCATAATCTTCAGCTTTCTGTCATTGTCCCAGTAAGTCATGCAAGCTAACTACACGTGCATGCCTTTTAGCTGTCTTCAGTTGTCTCGTTTGCCCATGTGCTGTATGGGAGCTGGGTCCTTTACTTCACCTGTACATTCCATGGCAGAAAAAAACATATGCCAGCTGCTGAAAACGGTCGATTTTGCAGTGGGTCAGTTGTGCTAACAGCATGCCAGGTATGAAACATCACTTTATTTTATGCTTGGCATATTTTAAGATTTTAATATTTCATTCATTTCAGTGACAACACAGACACATTCCAGGACAAGACCATGCTGTGGCACTGGTAAGATTTATGGTGAAACATAATTTTACTGAGGAAATTATGACACACTGGGGAGAAATGAGCTTTCCTGCAGATGTTCCTTAGAGGTTGGCTTTGGAGCTAGGCTTGTTTTTATTTTAAACAGAAGTTCAGGAAAAAGAAGGAGTTTCATAATCACCTTTTTTTGTTGTTGTTAGGCAAGCCATTACTCTGACCTGTTTTTTTTCCTTTTAATTTGAGGTAGGGTTAGGGAGGTTGAGATGTTTTACGTTATGTGAAGTGCTTCTGGCATTCAGCTATTAGGGAGACCAAGATTGGTTTACCCACTAGGTCATGGAAAATGAATGCAGATGCAAAGACTATGTCAGTTGTGTCAGTGATGAAGACTGTGCCACACAGATTGTAAAAAATTAGAGGAGAGCAGGAAATAATTTATTTTTTTAACAGCCTATTTCCCATTTACAAGTTATACCTGTTGCAGCTGAAAATGCTCCCCTTGTTTTGTCCTTTCCCTAACGGCTGTCTCTCTTCTTTACTTGACAGACATTCAACACTTGAGGCCTTAAGTTCAGATGAGTATTATTAGCAGCAACCATTATGGTCCCCTGGGGATTAATTTTACTTTGTGTGTGTGTTTTCACAATAGTTTCAAGATGCTGGAATCCAGATATGTTTCTAGTAAAAAAAAATAGTTTGGACAGGTTGATTCATTTAGCTACCCAGCAGGATGTGATTGCTTTTCTAAAGTTAATTCCCAGACAGTTTTTTCCCAAAAGAAGATGTATACAGTAGCTCTTGCTATGAATGAATGTAACTATTTTCTCACAAAAAACCAAACTTTTTTCCTTATTCTTCCTTTAATACAATTTTTTCCAAGTCCCTCAAAGTGAGATATATTAATTAAATAGACAATTCCAAGTTGTTGTTCATGCCATGAACTGTTTTTTCAAGAACTAAAGTCTCTGCATTTTTAGAGGAAATTAAAAGATTGTTTACTTTATTCAGAGGCAGGGTGGTTTTTTTTTTTTGTTCAAGTTTGTTGGGTTTGGAAGTTGGGGGTTGGTTTGCTGGCTTGATTGCAGCTGACAAAGCAAAAATACCTCTTTGTCCCTCTCTTCAAGCTGTGTGAACTCCAGTGGAGTTCTGAGCAGGTAAAACAACACGTTATATGTGTTGCAGATGTGCTAATAACAAGCTCTTCTGTTGTTACGAACTTTCCAAGCAGCAACTATGAAACAGGGATGACAAGTATATGCTTTCGCTGATGGTGGCATTTGAATGGTGCTTGGAATTCCCAAAATTAAAAATGTTCTTTTTTCACACTCTCACTGAGGACTGAAATGCAGATTAAAGTTTCTTATATATTTATGGGTTGCACCTAGGCAAAATCAAATAGTCAGATTGCAGTCAGATTGCAATGGTGGCTTTGATGACATATTCTGCAGCAAATTTAATGATTTGTTACATATTGGTTGAGAAGTAGTTGAGACACTTAAAGAGCCAAAAGTAACTCAAGCAGAATAACTTCATGTAGTTAGCCGAACCATGCCTGCAATGAATGCATAGCAGCCAAGTGGAGGGTGGAAAAACCCACAGGGAATTGGGAGATATGGCCTCTCTTACAGCATGATCCTCAGTGCCTGGGCATGGCCACGTCACTCAGTCTGATGCCCCTAAGCCCCAGCTGGTTGTCCAAAGGCACCTTGGCCAAGAGGCCCAGGTGAGGTAGGTGGGATTCTCCTTTTCACTTTTTGTCCTAACATGGAAGGGGGAGAATTTCAGGGAGCAGATACAGTTCAGTGCAAGAGATAGCAGTCTTAGAATGACAGTTGCATGAGAGGCCATTGTGGGCAATTACAAAGAGAGATTTGAACCCCTTTTTTAATTCAATGAATTTGCCTTAGGTGACATGTAACCCGTCAGGAGAGAGTAAATGGTCTACAGAAGGTCTGGAGCAGTTGCTGTCTGACAGTCAGTGTTAACAGTCTGACTGAGAGACACTCGAGACCCTGTCCTGCCCTCCCAAGTTCTGCCCTTGGTTAACTATTAGTTTAACACTTTATTGTAAAGACTTGTGTAGTTTTAAAATGCGGCCCAGAATTCCCTTTAAGCAACACAATGTTCCCCATATTGAAGGCTTCACTAAACAACCGCCTCCATAACTTAGGCCATGCAATTGTACAGGTTTTGAAATTAAACTTTGACTGAAAGTGAAAAAGGGATTCAAGGAACAGTCTGAATGGCATCAACTTGTAATAACACTCATTATTTGCAGAGGGCAGTAAGCTCAGGGGTAGGACACATGTTTTAAAGGCAGTATGAGACTTCTCTCCTTGACATAGTTTCCAGTGTATGTTAGCTAACATGAACCACCACTACTGTCATAGCATGGCATGACTGAGACTTTTTGTCGGTTAGCTAGGGTACAGTGTGTTCCCTTTAATTTATTCTAATCAGTTGGATTAAGGAGGTCATTCTCAAGTAGGCGTTCTTTGAAATAACACCTTGAATTATGGTAGCATTACTGCCTACAGGGCTGTCCATCTTGAGTTTTATTCAAAAAGTCCAAAAGAAATGTCATGAGGGAAAGATGACATCTTGTTATTAGACTAATTTAAAATTTTCATCACGTAGGACTCTCTTGTTTCTAAATATCAAACAAATATTAAAGATTGGATTTTTTTTAATTGAAAACTTATTAAGTTGTAGAACTATAAATAAATATAGAAATAAATATTCTTTCAATTTTTTAAATGTTTGCAATGTGTGGGAACAACTGACTTGGCTTTTTATAGTTGTGAGGGAGGCACTAAGTTGATTTTTACCTCTCATAAATTCTCACCAGATTGCATGTGAAATTCCAATAAGCAGAGAAATATGTACATTTCAAAGTTGTATCCCTTTAAGTTTGAGGAAAAGTAGATGTAGCCATGATATAAATATTAATGTAACACCTTCAGGCACAGACAGTGCACTTTAGAAAACTTAATTAGCATCTCAGAAGGATTTCTTCCAATAAATTTTCTGTGTACTGCTATGTGAATAGCTTCAGGTAGTGAATTTATCCTCAGTTTCACTGGAAGATAAAATAGCTGAGCAGGAAAACAGGAACTAGACTTCATAGTGTTTAGAAGCATATCTCATATTGAGACGAGTGAAAGAATAGTCTGGTATAATAACAACGGAGTATATCACCCACCAAAAAACCTGAAACTGTTTCATATGTGTAGGAATGAATTGAAATTTAGAACTGTGGTAGTCTGTGCAAAAAAAGGAAGAGCAGATATATTATTTTCCTAAATTTTAACTAAAATTTTTCATTAATTGAAACTAAGCCATAATCTACTTGCTTCATAATCTCAGACTGACTGATAGATTTACTTCATTTTATTCCAGTTTTAGGTTTCATATAGATTTGAATTTGACAGTTACCCTAGGAATTTTACTCCAGGAAAGCAGGAGAGCCTTTCAGAAAGCTGTAGTGACATCTAATCTTTAAAGATTTTTAAAAGAAAACAAGAAAAGATGTTCTGAGATTGCATAATTCTGGATTTAATTGAGCAGGTCTCGTAATGGACAGAAACAAAATCCAGTATTTGGAAATTGCTGGTAGAAATATTAATCTGGAAATAAAGGTTAGGAAATCCGTCTTTTACCAGCATATGTATGCAATTTTTTATCATATGTTCTGTTTCTCTTTAGATATATTTCTGGCAGATTTAGCCAGCAGAAACTTGTTTTCAGAGTTATTGGAAGGAGTGCTGTGGCCAGCAATGGACAAGAGGTCATGTTGGACCTGAAAGTTCCTTCTGCTCCTGAATTATATGATTCTATGAGAAGCTAAAAGCAGAAAAAAATATGTATTTTCATCATATATAAAGATGTACAGAGGTTAAAAGTGCTTGAACTAAAGTAATGAGGTTACTTATTGGGTAAGTAGTGAATACTGGGGCAAACTTGGCAGGCCCTTAAGGGTATACTGTCAGTTCAGTGTATGCACTGTAATAGCTGCCCATAGCCCTATAAACAGAGGCATCTAAAGAAATCATCACAAAGTCTGGTGTCACAATTAAATTTTACCAAAGTAGAAAATAAGAACATATATTAATTGCATGAATGTTAAGATCCTGTAACAATTTATATATTTTAAGCAATATCTGTCACCATTTATGAAAAACTTGCAGTTGGGATGTAAGCTGGTGTGGCTACAAACTAACAAAAGAAGTTAAAAGAAGTTATAACAAAATACTTTAAAATGGGTTTATAGTGCATGAACTAGGTCAAAACCAGATAAATTGATGTTTATTTGAAAAATAATTAAAGATAATTTCTCATTTATTTTAGATAATATAAGGCAAAAACTCAATTGAAGATCATTAGTTGAGAAGTTAGCAAAGAGGTCAGGGCCCAGAAAAAGATACTCTGAAAGTTGTGGCCTAAAAATCATTAAGTAAAATATTTACCCATTAAACTTAAAAAGAAACTTCCCCAATTTTAGTAAACAGTTCAGTGCAGGGAAAAAATTAAGATATCACATAAATACCTGTTTCTCGTTTGGGTATATTTCTGAAATGAACTTTTGCAGTGTGTTGATGCTACCACACATGCTCTAGTGGGTTCTTCACACAGGCTGCAAGCGATTATTAAATTCATTTGTCAATTTCTAATATCCAGCAAATGTATTTGTACTTTTTCCTCTAAGAAATAGTAAATACTTCCTATGATTTGCATCTGAATTTTATCTTTTACAGCAATTGTGCTGAAAATACAAATTCTACATTTGTTGCTGGCATCTGGAGAGTTTTCAACAGAAGGCACAATAGTTTGCGATGAAAATTTTCCTGTACTGGAATTGTCAGTCCCAAGAGCTCCAAAACTGTGTCAGGCCCCAAAGAAACAAATGATTACTTTACAAATGATGGAGGTTTAAAATATTTTTGCCTTAAATTTTGAAATATTTTGGGGAGTTTTTTATTTTTTTTTTCAGCAACCATGTTAATGGGAAGATTTTTTCTTATTTTGATTAAATTATAATGCTTGTCACTCTCTGTTTGGAACTTCTTTCAGCTTAAAACTGTTGTCACTTGTCCTATCAGTACAAGCCCTGGTAAAAAGACTGTCTCCATCTTTCTTATAAGCCCCCTTTATATACTGAAATGTCACAATAGAGTCACTCCAGAGCCTTCTCTTTTTCAGGTTAAAGAACCACAACTCTCTCAGCCTTCTGATAGGAGAGTTGTTCCAGCCCTCGAAACATTTTCATGGCCTTCTTCTGGACCTGCTCCAACACGTCCATGTCTTTCTTGTACTGGGGACCCCAGAGCTGGATACAGTACCGCAGGTGGGTACTCATGAGAGTGGAATAACAGGGCAGAATCACTTCCCTTGACCTGCTGGCCATGATTTTTATGCAGCCCAGGATACAGTTGGCTTTCTGATCTGCAAGCATACATTGCTAGCTTGTGTTCAATTTCTCATCCACCAGTAGCCCCAATTCCTTTTCTGGAAGGCTGCTCTCAATCTGTTCATTCCCCCAGTGTGTCTGATTGCCCTGATCCAGGTACAGGACCTTGCACTTGGCTGTGTTGAGCTTCCTGATGTTCCTATGGACACATTCCTCAAGTCTTTTAAGGTCCCTCTGGATGGCATCCCTTCTCTCAAGAGAATCAACTGCGCCACTCATCTGGATGTGGTCTGCAAACTTGCTGACAGTGTGCTCAATCCCACTGTCTGCGTTGTTGATTAAGATATTAAAAATAGTGGTCCCAGTAGAGACCCTTGAGGGACATAATTCATTACTGGTTTCCACTTGGACATTGAGCCAATGACTGTAACTCTTTGTATGTGGCCATCCAGCCAATTCCTCAACCATCTAACAGTCCATCCATCAAATACATGTTTCTCCAATTTATCAGAAAGAATGCTGTGGGGTACTATATCAAAGGTATAAAATTTTAGATAGATGACCCCAATAGCTCTTCTCTTGCCCACTGATGCAGTCACTATAATCCTAAATTATAAACGTTATAAGTAATATATCTAAATATAAATGTCTATCAAAACTCATAAAAGACATTTTTGTAAGAAGAAAAAAATGTAACTAAGAATGTATTGAGTACTAATCCAGTTAATTTCTTGATCAGTATGTATGACTTGTCAGGCTTTCTGGAAATGTTTAAGTTTTCCCTTTTTAGAAGAGAAAGGAATGGAAATGGAGCTTTGGTTGGATGAGGAAGTTAGTCATGACTTTCACAATGGCTGTCATTTTTTGAGGGGCAATTTACTTTCTCTTCTCTCCTCCCTGCCCCTCATCACTGCCCCCTTTCTCCCTTACTGGTTTCCAGAAGTTCTGCCATTTAAATATGTGCAACCACAGGCTTCTTCCACATAAAATTCTTCCATTTTAAGAAAATAATATACTACTGGCAGTTTTAGACAAAAGGAAATAGTCTGAGTGAATCTTAGCTGAACTAAAGGAGAGCAGCAGTGAAGGCATATTAATATGTGTGTGACCACCACAGAGTCCCACTATTATGGTCTCGATATATAGTTAGGAGTTTGTGATTGTAAAGAAGTCCCTATTTAATAAATAGCACCAGACTCTTTCAGACTTCAGTCATAACCGTTTCCTCTCTTTTATGCATGCCAGAGTGTGTCTAATTCCTGTTTTTCATTGAATTCTTGTTTCCGGTACAGTCGTTAGGGACAGGATTATGAAAAAGCCTGCATAACATAAATCTCACTGACTTTGTAGGCCATGTGTCTGTGCCAAAAAAAAGGCCTATATGCTTAGTAAAAGATGGAGTTAGGCTTAGCTTTAAAAAAATTTCAATCATGACGTCATCTTGTGTCATCCTCACTAGCATCCTCACTCTCTGTATGAGACGTGAAATGATTATTTCAGGGCAAAGGAACTGAAAGTCTCCTTGTCTTGTTTGTAAAGACTAAGCTGAAATGCAGACATTCACTCCCAGTTTTTCATACTGGAAATTGTTTCCCTAACACTGTGCAAATTATTCTGAAGTCTTTAGTGCAGAATGAACGAATTAGACTTGTTTGAATCATGGGCACTGGATTTCTTCTTTTAAGTAAATTCTTCTATTCATTTACAAGGCAGGTAGGTGGGCTATGTATGAATCTAATTTTTATGAAAATTCCAATGTAGATTTATTTGAAATCACACTCCGTCTTGGAAATGCCCTTAGTGTTTGTGAGGTATGAGTCAGTGCCTAGAATAAGGAAGATTTTTTTCTAGGGGAAAAAGAAACCAATGTAATTTGGGGAAGAATATTTCGTCAGAGAAATATCTTGGAAATATACCATCAGGCAGTGGTCCAGTTTCCCACCTGTGATGTGAAAATCCTATAGACATGTAAATCACCAGATACTCCCTGTTCACTCTTATTAGCTCCTTGTAGAGCTGAAATGTGGAGGCAGTGCACTTAGAAAGGTTTGCTGTAAGCCTGAGGATCTCCAGACAATCCATGGTTTTGGACGTTGTTTCCCTCTGCAGTTTCCACAAGAGGCTGTAAAAATTATATCTGTTGTGCTTTGCCACTAAGATGGTATTTCTGCAAGCTTGCCTCTGTACCATGTCACCCAAAACTCACCATTGTGACACATCCTCATCATAAGGACTCAATACCATGCAGCAGCAAGCTCTCCCTTCTCATGGGGCCACATAGCGTCCTAGTGACATCTGCATCCCCCCTGCTGTCAGACAAAGAGAGGGCTACTAAACACATTTTCCACCTAGCTGATCCTCCATTTGCTGAGATATATTGGTGGAGAACATTTTCCCTAAAGACTTTGTCCCTTCGGAGTTTTGGACAAATGTCTAATGAAGCATCTCCTTGCTCTTGTTTCCTCCTCTCACCCAGACGATGCTGTCAAAGAGCTCTTCTTTCTATGTTACACTTTCTCCCACTACTCAGAGGTGGTTAGTAGCAAACTGTCAGCAGTTTTTTAGTCTGGAAACGCTGGTGCTTTGTGTTTCCTAATTGGGAAGTGCCAAACCCTATTTGGCACTCTGTGTGCACTTGGTTGTTTGCACATGTTATTGGGCACATGATTTTTGCACAGCTTCATGTAGTAGAGAAGAACAGTCATTGTCAGTCTGTCAGGCCTCATGCAGATTATACTGGGAGATGTACCTTTTATTTAGATTTGTTGGTGATGTTTAAGCACATTGGTGATTTTTTCCAGTGAACTGAGTGAATTTGTACTGCTCCAATATTAATTTGAAACTGAACACCAGTTGACAAAACTGGAAGATTCAAAAATATTGTACTGGTTAGTCTACATCTGTGAATTTTTACACCTAGCACAGGCTACTGAGTTTTAGTGTATTGCTTTTTGATTGCCTTACTTACAGCTTTTTAAAATACTTGAAGCTGAACCTTCAAAAAATAGTTAAATGCAAAATTATATAAATCAGTGTCCTTGCTCAAAATTTTGCATCTACTATATTTGTCAAAGTATAAAAATGGTATAAATTGCCACACTTAAATCCTGAAAGCTTCCAGTGAAATATTATTTTTATATTGTTAAACTTTATCATTGATGTACCTCTCCTGTAAACCATCCTACAGGATTTTTTCTTCTATTTCGAATGAGCAAAATAAAATTTTACAAAAACAGAACATAAATAATGTATTCATTATCAGACACTTCATGATGAAAAAAAGTTCAATCTTTTTAAAACAATGTAAGACAAAAAGCACACTGCTAGCTCTCAAATTTCCTAAGGTGGAGAGAAAAAAAATCAGCTGACAACTAATATGGCCTCTTCATGGGGACAGAATGTCACTTCATTTTAGGATAATAGAACTGCTGCCTTTATTTAGAAGGCTGATGTGAGACTGCAGACACACTATCCAGGGATTCTGCTTCATTTGTTTATTTTTTACTTTTTGAAGGACAGCCTGGAAATGTATTGAATCTAATCTTACAAGATCAGACTTTGTTATATTGGCAGTTACAACATAATTTGAAATACAGAAAATAAAAATTATGAAAAGTGAACATACTAGGTCAACATATACAATAAAATAGTTGATATTTGTGATAATATTAAAGCTTCCACAAAGTGCTCATAATTTGTTTTTCCTTAATCATAGAATCACAGAAGCATAGAATGGCCTGGGTTGAAACGGACCACAGTGATCATCTAGTTTCAACCCCCCCGCCATATGCAGGGCCACCAACCNAAGCTAAACAAGCCCAGTTCCCTCAACCTTTCCTCATAGGAGAGGTGCTCCAGCCCTCTGATCATCTTAGTGGACCTCCTCTGCACCCGCTCCAAGAGCAGGTTAACTTGTATATATTGCTTGTTTTCCCAAGTAGAAAATTATTATCTATTTATTAAGTATTGTGTCATTTTGCTCTGTTCATTCTTTTTTAACAAGGCAGTGCCACGAAGAGAAAGTGATGGGAAAACTGGAACTGAAAGTTCCAGTTTTTAATTAAATTCTTTTAAAGTTAATTAATAAATACCACCTGCATAAGGTAATGCATAGCAAACAGTACTAAGCAGTTTGTTTGCATCTAGTAAATTAGGTGCAACACATTTTCTTTCCTTGTTGTCATGAAATCTATAAATATTGGCTGACCAACCCTGGTTTCTTTTTTTGGCACAAGTTGTTACAGATTTCCAAAAACTGCCCTCCAGACATTGATTTGTACATAAATAAGACCTAACAATTCATGGGTACCATGAAAACCAACACATTATGTTGATAATTAAACAGTGACAATTTTTTTAATGTGCTTAACAATGAATATTTAGCACAGTTTTTCTCATTTTTCCTTCTTTAAACAAAGTATATAGCTGGATAAACTTTAAGTTGCCTAAAATAAAATTTGTGGGCACAGAGATTGATAAAATATGTATCTGTGCATAACTATTTTTATATCTTTAGCATGACTGCTTGCATTCCACAGCCTATTTTGATATGATATACAAGCTTAAAAGACAGCACGTGCTATTGGGAATGACTTTGGCAAAGTCAGCTGCTTGAAATTAAGCTATGTTAGATTACCTTTTTTTTATTTATTACAGTGCTGTGTTATTGGTAACCTTTTTTCAGATTGGAAATAGATGGAAGATTGTTGTGGAGAGGTGGTTATAAATGAAGTAAAACAAAATGCTGACTTTACTAATATTCTAAAATGGCAGTTATCTGAATTTATAAGGGATCTTTAAGAAAGGGTTAGTTAGGATAAACACAATCAACAGAAGAATCTTTACTCACTTCTGACGCAAAATGAAGTTCATTGTGAATTCCAAAAATCATAATGAGAAAATGAGTCTATGGACAAGACATATAGATCCATATATATTTTGGGGCAAGTTCAATAATAACTTTATTGGTTAGTTGTGGGCAACATCAATATATGGTTTACTCCCAGTCCTTTGAATTCCTGTAGCCTGTTTGCTTGAACTTTGTAGTACTTCAGAGGTTAATCAGTCTTCTAATTTTGTGACAGATGCTTTGAAAATCCAGTGCAACTGTCATGCTTTCCTGAAAATTATTGTCTGAGAAAACATAGGCAAACCTTGAATATTGTATTTGTAGGAGTTCCTACCATTTTTGGTTATAAATGTTTAGGGTGCTTTTTTTTCCCCCCCAAGTCCATGAAAACGTACACAAAGCAGCATCATGACTAGAGTCTAGAGGACAGGTTTTGAAAATAAGTAATATAGTACTTGAAAATAAATAACATAGTACCACAGACGGTCAAGAAGTTAAGAGACAACACCTTTGCTTTTATTATTTCATAAAATCATAGAATCACAGAATCATAGAATCATAAAATAATAGAATTGTAAAATCATAGAATGGTTTGGGTTGGTAGGGACTTTTAGAGGTCGTGTAGTCCAACCGCCCTGTAATGCAGAGTGACATCTTTAACTAGGTCAGGTTGTGCAAAGCCCCATCCAACCTGACTTTGAACATTTCCAGGGATGGGACGTCTACAACCTCTCTGGGCAACGTGTTCCAGTGTCTCACCGCCTTCATAGTAAAAAATTTCTTACTTATTTTGAGTGTGAATCTACCCTCCTTTAGTTTAAAACCATTAGTCCTTGTCCTATTGCTACAGGTCCTACTAAAAAGCCTGTCCCCGTCTTTCTTATAAACCCCCTTTATAAAGTGAAAAGCCACAATAATAGACTCTTCTCTTTTTCAGGTTGAAGAAACACGAATCTCCCAGCCTTTCTTCATAGGAGAGGTGTTGCATCCCTCTGATCATTTTTTGGGGCCCTCCTCTGGACTCACTCCAACAGGTTGATGTCCTTCTTATGTTGGGGGCCCCAGAGCTGAAGTCAGTACTGCAGGTGTGGTCTCAGCATGAGCAGAGTGGAGAGGCAGAAACATCTCCCTCAATCTGCTGGTCAGACTTCTTTTCATGCAGCCCAGCAAGCGACTGCCTTTCCTGGCTGTGAGTGCACATTGCCAGCTCTTGTCCAGCTTTTCATCCACCAGTACCCCCAAGTCCTTCTCAGCAGGGCTGCTCTCAATCCCTTCATCCTCCAGGCTGTATCAATATCACCTGACCCAGGTGCAGGACCTTGCACTTGGCCTTCCTGAACCTCATGAGGTTCACATGCGCCCAGTTCTCAAGCTTGTCCTGGTCTCTTTGAATAGCAATTCCTTCCCTCAGGAGCGTCAACTGCACCACTCAGCTGGGTGTCATCTGCAAATTTTCTGAGGGTGCATGTGATCCCACTGTCTATGTCATTGATGATGATATTAGACAGTACTGGTCCAAATATAGACCCCTCAGGGGCACCACTTGTCACCAATCTCCATCTGGACATTGAGCTGTTGACCACTACATTTTGGATGAGACCATTCAACCAATTCCTTGTCCACCAAACAGTCCATCCATCAAATTGATATCTCTCTAATTTATAGAGAATAATGTTGTGGGGGACCATCTCAAGGGCCTTACAGAATTCGAGATAAATCACGTCAGTAGTTCTTTCCTTTTCCACTGAGGTAATGAGGTTGGCAAGCAAGACTTGCTCTTGGTGAAGCTATGCTGACTGTCTTGAATCACCTCACTGTCTTCCACGTGTCCTAACAGAGCTTCTAGGAGGATTTCTTCCATGATCTTCCCAGGCACAGAGGTGAGGCTAACAGGTCACTAGTTCCCAGAGTCCTCCTTTCTACCCTTTTTAAAAATGGGTGCAATGTTTCCCTTTTCCCAGTGACTGGGGACTTCATTGGTCTGGCATGACTTTTCAAATATAATGGAGAGTGGCTTAGCAACTACATCAGCCAATTCCCTCAGGACTCTGGGATGCATCTTGTTGGTCCCATAGATTTATGTATGTTCAGGATCCTCAGGTGGTCTCGAACCTGTTCTTCTCTTACAGCAGGAGGGACTTTGCTCCCCCAGTCCCTGCCTTGAGGTCCATCTACTCCAGAGGTGTGAAGAGAGGTTGCTTGTGAAAACTGAGGCAAAAAAGTTGTTGAGTACCTAAACCTTCTCCTCATGTCTTTTTACCCGTTTGCCAGTTGTGTTCATTGCAGGGGGACACTTTCTTTCACCATACTTTTCTGGCTGACATACCTATGGAAGTCCTTCTTATTATTCTTTGCATCCCCTGACAAGTTCAACTCCAGCTGTGCCTTGTCCTTCCAGGCCTCATCCCTACACAACTGGGCAGTGTCTCTATACTCTTCCCAGGATACCTGTCCCTGCTTCCACTGTCTGTGCATTTCCTTCTTGCCCTTTAGGTTGACCAGAAGGTCTTATCCATGCTGGTCTCATGCTTTCCTTTCCTGATTTCCTACACATGGAGATAGAGAGATCTTGCGCTCTATGGAAAGCATCCTGAAAGATCTGCCAGTTCTGTTCTGCTCCCTTGTCCCCAAGGGAAGCTTCCCAGGGGATTCTCTTGACTACTTGAACAACTGGAAGTTTGTTTTCCTAAAATTTAGGGTCCTGAATTTATTCTTCACCTGTCCCATATCTCTCAGAACTGTGAACACCACCAGTGCATGATCACCACAGATGAGGCTGCCTCCAATCTTGACGTCTCTGATTAGCTCATTTGTGTTGAGGTCCAGTATTGCATCCCCTCTGGTAGGGCTGTACCGGGTTTAAGAAGTTATCCTCAATACAGTCCAGGATTCACCTGGATTGTTTACACCTTGCTGTTCTACTTTTCCAGCAAATGCTGGGGTAGCTGAAGTCTCCCAGCAGGATGAGAGCCTGCAAGTGGGATGACTCTTGTAGCTGGAGTGAGAAGTCTTCACCAATAGGCTTCCTTTGTTTGGGTGGCCTGTAGTAAACACCAGCCACAAGGCTCCTTTGTTTCCTTGATCTCTAATTCTTACCCTCAAGCTTTCATCTTGGTCACGGCTGTTCTTCAGAGACAGCTCTTCCCAATTTGTCAATTTCTTCATGTAGAGGGCAACACCTCTGCCACTCTTTCGTGACCTGTCCCTTCATAACAGCCTATAGCCACCAATAGCTGCACTGCAGTCATGGGATTCATCCCACCAAGTTTCAGCTTCCAGCTCCTCCTGTTTGTTGATCATGCTCTGTGCATTTGTGTAGTGGCACTTCAGCTGGGCTGTTGGCTATGTCACATTTTTAGAGGAACACACCTTAATTCCATTGTGGTATTTCCACAGTGCTTCTCTGTTGGCTCCTATTACCTCGGAAGTCCCTAGCTCATCTCTTCAAGTATGTTCCAGTGTATCCAGGAAGTCTCAGAGTAACAGGCTGAGGGCCCTTGCTAGAACCCCAGCCTTCTAACCTTGATGTGTCATCCCATGGCTTGTCATGTGCGAGCATATTATTCCCCCTCCCTCTTCAAGTGCAGTTTAAAGCTCTGTCAATCAGCTCTGCTAGCTCATGAGCAAAGACCCTATTCCCCCTTTGAGAAAGATGGATTTCATCCAACGCCAGCAGGCCTGGCGCCATATAGGCTATCTCACTATTGAAACCCCCAAAATCTTGGCAGTGACACCAGCTGTGGAGCCATGTATTAATAGATGGGATCCATCTGGTTCTTTCAACATCACTGCCTGCAACTGGAAGGATAGAGGAAAAAACTCACTTGTGCCCTAGATTCCCTTACCAACTGTCCCAAGGCCCTGAAGTTTCTTTTGGTTGCCCTTGGAGTATGTGTTGTAGCTTCATTGACATTCACATGGAAGAGAAAAAATGGATAGCAGTCCAAGAGCCATACTAGGCTAGGAAGTTTCCTAGTGATGACCTTAACCAGGGTTCTGTGGAGGCAGCAGGCTTACCTAAGAGGAGGGTCTGTCTGGCATATTGAACCTTCTGTTCCCCTCAGCAGGGAGTCACCTACGACTATAAACTGCCTTTTCTTCCTTGTGGAGGTGGTCATAATATAGGGGGTAGGCCTTTATGACCTTGGCAACACCTCTGGTGTAGGTGGACTGTCATCACCCTTTGAGTCACCTTTCAGATCCAGAGCCTCATACCTGTTGTATAAACACACCTATGAAGGCAAGGTTGGCAAGGAGGGGGTTTTCCTTTTGCCTGGAGCATATACTGTCTCCATTCACTCCTTTTCTTTAAGCTACTGCCTCCTGCCTGGTGAGAGGAGGATAATTTCACCCTGACTTCCTTTATTCTGTGGTAAAGACAACTAATAATTTTTTCTCACCTACTTTGTCGGTGATGGAAAATCAAAATAACACACGGCCCACTCCAGGGTGAAAGCACTACCTATAAAATTTTGAGCATCTCCCCTCTGATCCCCTTATTTATATAATCTTCTTAAACCATAGAAAAGTCTAGGCCGGCAGAGACCTCTGTAGATCACCTGTCCCACCTTCTGTTGAAAGTAAAGTGAGCCATGTTAAGAAGAGTGGAATATTTCTAGCAAAGCAGATTTCACCACTTCTCTGGGAAACCTATTGCAGTACTGCAATGCTCTCATGATGAACAGTATTTTTCTTACATAGAGACAGAATTTCACCTGAAGCAACTCTTGCCTGCTGCTTCTTGCTCTGTCATCATGATTGCTTTTAAAGGGAGCTAACTTCTTTTTAGGTAATGAAAGATTTTCTTTGACCCCTCTCTTGCTGTAACAAAGCCATTTTTTCAAACCTTTATTCATATGCCATGTTCTGCAGCCACCTAATCATCTTGTTTGCTGTCCTCTGCTGGACCCTCCAATTTTTCAATGTCTCTCTTGAACTAGAGGACCAATGCTTGACACAATATTCCAGGTGTAGCCTCAGAAATGACGAGTAGAGTTGGGTAACCTCATTCTCTGGTGGGTTGGCTGTACTCCTGCTGATGTGTTCTGGCATATGGTTGGCTTTGGATGCTGCCAGAGCTCACTGTGGTTTCATGTTCAGCTTGCTGACCACCAGGTCTCTGAAGACCTTTCTAGCAGATCTAGCCCCAACATGACAGTTCCAGCTTGTACTGCAACCTGGAATTTCCACCCTAGGTGAAGGACTTTATATTTTGTTTTGGTAAGCCTCAAGAAATTTGTGTTGGCCCAGTCTTCTAACATGTCAATGTCAATGTCAATGTCAATGTCAATGTTAATGGCTCTGTGTAGGATGATTCTTCCTTCTACCTCTTCTCCCCCTTTGTTATTATGCACAAATTTAGAAATGGTGTCTTCGAACCTCTTGGCTGAGTAATTTATAAAGATATTTAAGATTATTGGACCCAGTATTGACCATGAGGAGCTCTGTTTGCCACAAGGCACCAGTTTGACTATGAGTCATTCATACTATGTTTTAAGCTCAGCAGTTCAGCCAGTTTTCCACCCATCTGGTGCTGCACTTCTCCAGTTAATCACTTATCAGCTTGTTAGCAAGGATGTTCTGGGATGCTGTGTCAAAAACCTTATTAAAGTCACAGAATCACAGAA
>VZTO01000419.1:0-12064 GCA_013400615.1 Syrrhaptes paradoxus | reverse complement strand
AAAAAAAAAAAAGAGTATGATTTCCATATGTAATTTAGTTTTGCTTTGAATTTCAGCAAAAAAAACTCAAGTTCTAAATGTCTATAACATTAACATAAAACGTTGATAATCTATTAGTGGAAGTCTTAGATGAAAATAATTAAAGGCTTTTTGTTTTTTGCTATTTCCAAAAACAGCTGATTGATTTTTAACATTTTTGGGTTACTTCCATAACTAAGGAACAGCTGTTCTAGAATACGGCAATTTTACAGGCAATAATATGCAATGGCCCTTCTGGTATTTATTTTTTAAAAGAAAATTTAAAATTACACCAGTGTAAAAAAAAATTTTTCTTCTCTAACATGTAGGTTTTCTTTGGATTTGTGAGGGACTATATACCTAACCCCCCTCTGGTAGCTAAGCTCTTTTCTTCAGTCATTTTCCTCTACACAAGCTATTTTTCAGGGTAAACCCAGGATAATATAATGACAGTAATGCTGTGAAAGAAGGAGGGTGGGAAATATGTACTGTCCTTAAATCACTTTGCAGAAACCCTTTGTCTTCTGCAGCCCAGCTTTCTAGTATACTATGTATTGTTATGATGCAAAAATATGGATCATTATCATAAATGAGATTTTATGGATTTTCCCATGTTCCAAAAAGGTAAATACGGGCACGGAAACTGTAGTTTTCTTCTACTAAGGTGTTTTTGAACCAAAACTAGGAGAAGGGAGATTTACACAGCCTTCATATGCACAGCGTGCAGCCGTGTAACAAGATGGCACAATATTTCTCCTCCTCCTTCCTTATTTAAACTTATATCTTCTCTCAGATACAGTTATATCTGATCTTAATATCTCTGGCAGATGTTCCAGGGTGAATGATGCAATTAAGAATTCAAAATTCCTGTTTCTTCCAGATGCTTATCTTCTCAATATTCACTCACTAGAAATATATTTACTTTCTACTCTGTGGTGTCTTAGCAGTTAGCACACCTTCTGGGTTCCACTTCACAAAATTTCCCCAGTTAATCTGACACATGCCAATGCATCTTACATGAAACTTTAGCACCAGTAGTCTTTTCTGTTGACAGCAAATTTACATAACATAACAAAAAGTTTTAAATAAGTATTTTACTTTAAAAGTCTTTTCATTTTGTTGTTCAGATGTACAATACTTTCTGCTATTTGTCATCTTTTTAAAACTTAACTTTGGTTTTCCTTAGTCTTCCAGCTCACTGAAGGAACCTAATGATGATTTCAGTCTTTTGTATGATTCTTTTCACTGAGACTGAATTACAGACTTAGTTGTTTCATCCTTGCTCCCCTCCCATCAGGCACATATGTAGTCTTGGGTTCAAATTATGGATCCAAAACAATTCTGACCTTCCCAGCAACTCAGCCAGGCTCCTACAAGCCCCAGCTCTCCTCTCACATGTGGTCCTGGAGCACAGACTCAGCTGAAGCAACTCTAATACTTGTGCCAAAAAAGTGGAATGGCACAATGCATGAAAGACTTGTGCTGGTCCTGACAGAACACTTTTCTTGGGCAAAGCTTTTCCACAGCTCCGCATTCACCCAGAATAACCCACACATTCAGCTTTATACCTCAGTCATTCAAGGACACTTGATATTGAAGCCAGAAGTATTTTGCAAAAAGAATTCTAAGTCCTCTGCCTTTACTGGAGAACAATTTGAGTACAAGAGTTATACAAATCTATGGGGAAAAAAAGAACAAGACAGGCTTGGCAGCTCCTGCCTCAGCCTCCTCATCACTACAGACAGAACGCTTGCTCAGCCTGGTGAAAGACAGCTGCACAAAGCAGACTGCTCTTTTATGATTTTCCTGCTTTCTGCCATTTAAACCCCCAAGCCAGCCTCCATTCTCCAGTAACTATGCTATGACTTTGTTCCCATCTATGGGGAGAAGTGTGTTTTTCTCGGTCACAGCCTCCCCCCCCCCCTTATCAAATGCTACTTTCACACTTTAATTGGAAGGTCTAAATTTCAGTATTATCCCTCCGCAAATTTCAATAATTCATCCTGACTTCCTGTGTATTTTAGCTCAAAAAGGAGAAATGGAGCAAACGTCAAATCCAGGTTTTACAACCAAACCTTTTTTAACAATTTTAACAACAGAATGACATTTGCAGAATGATATGCAGATATAAATGAATGTCACAGACCAAATTTCACTGGCTTCTGAACTGCAACATGAGACTCCATTTGAACAGTAGAAATAAAGTAAGACCTTTACAATTGTATTTGGACATTACGACCCTGATACAAGAGAACTATTAAGCAGTTAAAAGAACAATATCCAAACTCAGTTCTCCTGCTAACAGACTTTCCAAAAGTTCAAGGTTTCCAATAGGTAGCAAACTTTTTTTGGTGTATGAATTCAGGGAAGCATTCACACCTACACCTACACTGAAAGCTTGAGTTCCCACTTTGTGAAAGGAATGAGCTCTGATGGTGCTTTAGAGCACCTATGAGAAATGCCTAAAACTGGATGTTGTGGAAAATTCCCTGTGTTTTCAGTTGCATTTGAAAAGCACCTAGTATGAAAAGCACCCCAGAATAAATGATACACATTTTAAAAACATTGAAATGGTCCATGTGAGGTATTTCATCAGTGATGACCTTGCATTTTTCTCTTTCATCCAAGTCTCTTGTATCTCTGCATGTATACACATGCACAAATGCATGGATAGAGACACAGGCTTGGCTGCTGAGGAGCTGTTGGTTTGTGCAGCTTGAGCTTAGATCAATTCCCTGATCTTCCAAAAAGATGAGACTCTTTTACAAATCTATACTACAGTGGAAGACTTCCCCAGTGAACCTTAAAATGGTAAATACCCCTCATTCCCCCCCAAAAAAACAGAACTAAAAAGTTTGGTTCAGGAAGAAACTTTACGAATTGCTACCCAAAAACACACAAAGTATTTTTCTCCTGCTGTTTCCCAGAATAGCTGACTGTTTCTGAACATTTCCTTGGCATTTGTACGACTAAAGAACAGCTGTTCTAAAATATGACATTGTACAAGCAATCACTTAACACTGCTATAGAGTAAATTCAGTGAAGAGTGTCAAGAGAGAAGGGCATAGTTTTTAGACATCAGCAGCAGAAAATTAATGCAGATGAACATTAGATTAACATATCCCCTGAATGCTATAGAAATAATCTCCACATAGGATGCAATTTTCCAGACACAAACCTCCCAGCCTGAATATGTGAAATCTCCTGAGTAGGATAATAGGTGTGCAGCAGATACCAGCAGACACATAGAGCAGTCATCACTGCATATATGGAACGTGTGTTGGATGTATGGAATGTATATTGGAAAGCCTGAGGAGCAGTGTAAAAAAACCTAAGACCAGCACTGGGATATATGGCCTCCATACCTGAAATCAGATCTAGACTTTGAAGACAGAATTGGCCCTAATCCTGCCATTATTGTAATTTTACATATCTGAATATTGTTAAGGATCAGACTATAATGCCATATTGAACCATTGTATTTGACTATAAAAATTACATATCTTAAATTGTTGAATTTAGAGAAAAAATAATGTAAGCCAAACTGTAAATTATGCAGATTTTCTTTTCAGTTATATTCTGTTTGATAGTCCCAGGCATAAACAAAATTTTATGAGCATTTTTATGAGGAAAAAGGTAGGAAAAAACAAAGTTGTCTTACATGTGGAGAAAAATCTGCTTAATTTCTCTGCCAAAGAAGGTTGGTTCCAGGGTCTTGGACATAACCTTTGTACTTCCAATATATCTCAAGGTAATCGTAGTTCCAAAGCCATCAGAAGACTCGGACACAGGTCTTCTATAATGCATGTCAAATTCAAAGGCTTCAACCAGAAGGTACATTCAGAGCTTTCCTGCCCGTAAGGATTCACACTTTTGGAGTGACTCGGTAGAATATTGTAATCAGCATTAAGTATTTATATAAATAGATAGAGAATGGATTTCCTCAAATTTGTGTAAACTCACTCTGGTATTTACCATTAAAATTTTGTAATCATTTTTGAATTTACAACTCCTATACTAACTGCATGTAATGGAAGTATTCTTTTTAAAGGCAGTGTAGTCCAGTACCTGAGGGGGGCCTACAGGAGAGATGGGGAAGGACTTTTTAAAAGGGCATGCAGTGACAGGACAAGGAGTAATGGATTTAAATTGAAAGAGGGCAGATTTAGACTAGATATTAGGAAGAAATTCTTTACTGTGAATGTGGTGAGACACTGGAACAGGTTGCCCAGGGAAGCTGTGGATGCCCCATCCCCGGAGGAGTTCAAGGCCAGGCTGGATGAGGCTTTGAGCAACCTGGTCTAGTGGAGGGTGCCCCTGCCCATGGCAGGGGGGTTGGAACTAGATGATCTTTAAGGTCCTTTTCAGCCCTACCCATTCTATGATTCTATGATAACATTGTCAATGAGTAAAAATGTTTCCAGAGAGGGGGAAGAGGCTGGGGAGTGGGCACAGGCAGCTCACTGTGGCATATCACCCTGCTTCATGGTGTAGGCTAGGAGTCTCCAGGTGACTAAACCGTCCTTCTCTTCCTCCCTGATCACAGCTGCATCTAGCATCCATTGCTTTCCTTTTCTACTCTAAGGAAAGTTTAACACATTGTCTATGACATGATACACATTTGGACAAATGAAAAATTCAGAATACAACTGCAAGCCCAGAAAATAATATTTTAAATCTGTAAATGCTAACAAAAATATACTACTATATGCTACATTCAGCACTTAACAAGTTAATGAAACAACAGAGAAAATTCTGATCAACAGATCCAAGAGAGCAGTACTATTAAACCAAGACTAATTGAATAAGGATGACTATCTAGGGGGCTAACAATTTCTTTCATATTATTTTTATGGGTTTAGTCAAAACTGTGACATGCAAATGTAGGCACTCTGTTTTCCTAGTTATAAGGATAAAGGAATCTAGCAGAAAGAATTACTTAGTATACATAATAGATAACAGGACTAATCTGAAACCAAGAATATAAAACTGGAAAGCAGACCCAATTCCAGGATTAGAGAAATGTCAGCTCATGACATGTCATGTTTACTCATGACAGGAAAAGGCAACAGCAGGGTAAGCGTACTCTCAGTGTTTTTTCAGTCCAAACATCTTGAAATATTTTCCTAACAAAAAAGCAAGGGAAACCTTAATCTTCCAAAACAGAAATTAGCTAAAAAAACACCTGATTGGTGGGCCACCTATCCAAGGGAGGATAGCATTATTAATAAGTGAAAGGGCTGAAACTGTTAAAAAGTTTGTCATTCTAACTGCAAATTCAACTATGTAAATTTTACAAGAATATAATCTTTGTGCAATCATTTCCTTCCCACCCCATCACAAGATCCTGTGTACTCACTCATGGAAAGCTAATAAAAATTTACATTGGGATTTCAAGATCAGGCCCAAAATAAGGAACTGCTGAGCACTTTCCTTTTACTTGTCTTAGAAAAACATCAAGAAACCATGATACTTGCCAAATATAAACACAAATATTTTTCAAAGTGATCAGCACAAAGGAAAATGCGTGGTATCTTATTGCCACCCTCCAACTTCTCTCTCTTTGGCTGCCTCAAGGACAGCCAAGTTTCATTGTCACAGTGATAGTGGGAATGGGGGCAGAAATGAAGGCAGCCATTTGCTGTGATGGAGCGGGCAGCACAGGGAAGAAACAGTCACAATTCTGCTATTGCCATGATTTCTGCACCCATGTCCCAGTGAACCATCAGAGCTATTGGCATCTTGGCAATCAGAGAAAATGATTTTCCTTTATAGCCTGGCAAAAGGCCATGAAATGTTATCTACTGAAGAGATATCTTAACAGATATTGTATTAACATTTTAGATTGCAGTGGCAGATATTGATATGAAAGTGTTTGACTGACTGTTCTATTTTATCTTCAAGCAAATGGCAATTTTGGGATCAGGTTCTGATCCTGATATAACTGAAACTTTCAATTACTGCCCAAGCTAGATAAGAACATCTAATATCTTTCCTCCCCATGTCTGCTAAAATAACTATCATCTTCCTTTGTTTCTATATTTAAACATTAATTACACTCAGAATTAAGTTAGTGCATTAAGTATGCAAAGAATTCTCTATTAAGAGAATCTATCTCTGGGACAAACTTCCACAAGAGATAAGATTATCTATATTTGAGAAATTTAGCAAATATGACAAAAGAGTTTGACGAAGCAGGGCTGATAGATTGACAGTAGATGAGTGGATGCCTCCACTGAACCCTTTGACAGACCTCACTGACATTTTCAGCCCCATCTGGTAGATCCCAATGCATCTGCACATATGCACGCTTGCAGCCTCCCTCATCTAAATATTAGGCAGTTTTCTCCTACCTAATTCAAGTAAAGAACCTGGGAATATGCAGAACAACTCTTACATCCTTGGACAGGCCCACACATCCAGAAGGTGCATGAGGAACACACACCATTTACTCACAGGGGCAGATTCCTCAACAAATGTTACAGTACAGGCACTTCAAAAAACTGTAAACTGAGGAAAAAGACAGAACTGCTGCCCATATCATGGAATGGGAGATCTGAATTCAGTGCCCTCTTCAACTCAAAGAGGTTCAAACCACGTAATAAAATACGTGTCACCAAAGAATGTCATTACCTCCAGTAGGACTCCTTCAGGAAGGAAGAACAAGAGGGAGCATGTGGCTATCTAGTGGTTACTTAGCTGGAAGGAGAGATGTCTTTTATGTGGTTTCTGTCCTCTGCACTGAGGGTACTTATTGCTTTTAAAATTGAATACAAACGTCCTCTATTTCTGCATGATGAATGCTGCCTTCTACACTGTGTAAAATCCTCAACAGAATGGACAAAGGTACATTTATACTAAAATACTGTAACTCCATGATGAAGGCACTTCTACAGAAGGACAAAGGTTTGAGTATTTCAGAGGTCTCTCGTAACAGGGCTATTCTTATCTAGACACTGAGACTCTAAATGCTGGGAATGTAGATCTCAAGCAACAAAATGATAGGCAACCCCCTCATTTTCCTGAATAGAGTAAACCAGACAGCATTAGTCAGCTGCAATGTGTTGTAGGTATTTACCCAAGCTTCTGAACACTGTTGTCAGTAACCTGCAGTCTTAATGCAACAACAAGACACCAGAGTAAAGGGCTGACACAGCCCTTCTGAGTGACTGTAACCTCCAGCGTGATTCTCAGCAGTAGAACTGGTTACATATATTCTGCAATATTCCAGTTGATATAATGTTCAAGAACTTCTGATATGACTTTTCATACAAAATGCAATGAGAACAAAGTCAGTCAGAGGTCTGTGATGGACCTTTTCTTACTGAGTACCCTAAAACTTCAGCAGGACTAGTAATCCAAAGTCATTATTATAAACCAGATACAAACATATTTTAAAACAGAGGAAATTTGGTGGGGCTGAGTAAAGCTGAACAGAAATAAAACAGCTTATAAACAAATCTGCCCTTCTTCTTTCCAAGTCTGTCCTCAGGCCACAACCCCTCACCACAGTCACATCTGGCTCCTTGAGTCCCTTTTTTTCCATCACCTCAAAAGGCTAGCTGTATGTCTCCTCAACAGTGTCCTTGGCTGTCCCCCAGTCTTTGCTCTTGCTGTGGGCTTCCTGCAAGCTAGTCTCTCTCCTCTTCTACCTGACCACCCATGTGCTCTGGAGGCTTTCTTCCAGCCCACTCAGGACAGTTTCATTTGGTCTACAGCAAGCAGTCAGCACAAGAAAAACAATGTCTTCTGCTCTGCTGCTTCAGATTTAAATATACAACAAACAGCAAATCAGGAAGACAAATAGGCAGAACTGATCATCAGTGCTCAGAAGCATCACTACTTAGGCATCGCCTTCAGTAAACTTCAAGGTACTTTTCCCCACATCCGTATAATACAATGCTTCTGATCATAAAGTTTTGTCCTGGGAGTCCAGGGCGTGCAAGCTAGTACTGGACTTTATATAGTGACATCTGAACATTGAGTCACACGGATAGCAATAGTTACACACAGGCAACTAGATGAATATCAGTCCTTGGAATACTGTAAGGAGAAAGTTTGGCTAGGAGAAAATCTATTGCAAGGATCAGACAATCAACGGTATGTTTAAGGTACAATTAGAAACATTAAGGGTTTGGAAGGCATTGCACAAGATTCACCAGCATGCCTCAAGTCCCTCACACTGCCCTAGTGATATAAAAGAACCATAAATGCAACATTAATCACCTATTAAGCCATCTAAACAACTGTCCTAACTCACCAGTGAATTTCACCCCTTGTGCCTGAAAGAGGCACGAGGGCATGGAGACAATGCACACAGGTCATTACCATAGCTTTTAACAAAGTGCTATATTATCTCTCCTCAGAACAAATCAATTCCACAGCCTGGGGGTCAGGCAGAGCCAGGAGCCTGTCACATGCTGATTCAGCGCAGCGTTAGCATTACTGCACTTGCTAAGAGAGTCCTGCGGAATGCTAGAAGCCAAAAAAATGAACTTGCAGTAACCCATCTGTTTGCAAGGGCTGCAAGTCCTTCCACTCACTCTCCAGAACCAGGAGTAACACTGCCCATACCGGACTACTGTATCACGTTTGATGACATTTCTTCATTACTATGAGATTTCTTCCCTTAAAAAAAGTTTACATTTTCAAAGATACACACATGTGGGACGTGTGCTAGACTATATGGAGCCTTGTTCAAGGCTTGCCACATTTTGATTAATTTTCCTGGTCAAAACATGGCAAAACTAGACATAAGACTTAAAAGCTCTTCAAGAATGAACAGCAATGATGAGTTATCCAAAGAAAATAAGATAGCCAAGGACAATGATTACAATTAAGCTGCATTTCTAACTCAGTTCCACAAAGACTTAAAATCTTCAGAGAGTTTTTTGGGCTTTTCAGGACTGTCCTGCATGTTTTATTTGTACTCTTTTCACAGAACAAAAGGAAAGAGACCTGGTGACCGAGGAAGAGGATAACCACTCACGAAAGTCCATTCATATCAATAATCAGCACCACCTGAAAGCATGCCACAGCTACAACTGGGTTTCTTGCTTCTCATAGTCGTACCCATTCCCAAATAACAGGCATGTGCGTGGCACAAGCTATGTCCTACATGGCAACACTGGTGCCAGCAGTGTTTTGCCCTGGCAAGGCAGCTGAGAAAGGCGGACTCATCCAGGAAGGGCGATCTAACTAGCAGCGTTAGAGGGTCAGTGGCTCCTTCATTCAACTGGGCTTCAGAACAGTGACTCCTCTGCAAGGAGAAACCAAGATTCATTTTGCCCTCATGAATAGCAACACATTCCCTCAGATTTCCAATTTAGTGCCAATTCACAGACAAGTAGGAGCAGCAATTCTGCATCACAAATGATAAAGAGTTTAGTTTGTTTTAACTATATGATAAGCATCAGATGAATAAAGTCAACTTCTGGGTGAAATTTTTTAAATTAAAATAAATTATCATACATTTTCATCTAGTAAGTCCAAAAATACTCAATTACCTTATCTACCTGGAGAGTTTTTTGGTTTCATAACAAATTCCTTCTGGCAAGCAAGCATTCATGATTAGCAATATTTTTAAATAACTTTTTATTTTGTCCAGGGATTTAAAATTTAATAAAAAGTTTATTGGCTTGTATTTTAAGGAATATTAAACTATTCAAAAGCACCCTTTATTTATTTAGATTACCTTATTGCATTATCAATGTAAAAAGCCTCAGTAATCTCAAAATGCTCAAAGAAATGCAAATTTTGAGAGTTTTTAGTTTTAGGGTAGAAACTGTGTCTCACTGTAGCCTCTTGTCTACAAAGGAGTGCTTGTAAGGGGCTGCCAGCATATTTCTTTGTCAAAAGCACCAGTCCTACACTTGAAACTTTAAACACAGACTGTGGTATAATGGTACCAAATTAATTTATGTTCCTAACATAAATAACAGGTGGTGATGCTGAACTGGTGCCTGCCTGCCATATCTGTCAGTGGACACTACATGTTTGCACAGGTTTATTTTTTTCCAAGGGCTAGCAATGAGCAGGAGGATCAGGATCAGTCTTATAATAAAATACCCTTACGGATTTCTTGAGGTAAAAATATTTCAGCCAGCCTCAAGGTTAATCAGGTTTTAGACTCATAACCTTGACAACATCCTTTTGGAGACTGATGTGCCAGTCTTTACTCACCTTTTCATACATGGCTCCTGTGGCAGAAATGGCTTTGGTACTACAGGCTGATTCGCAGATGCATGTGCTCAGGTGAGGCACACATCACCATAGCACCGGAGTCCCCAGCAAATTGGGAAAAAAAAAAAAATGCAGTGTTCCTGTTTCTTTCCAGAAGACAGGATAGATACAAGCATATGTGCACCCAGAAGAACTCATAAACCTGTGCACAGCAAAAATGTGAGCTTTGTCTTTTGTTATAAACGCTGTGAGTGCTTCTCTCTTTCAGCTCTTAGTCTTTCTGCCCAGAGTGATGAAACTTTACCAATCAGCCAAGATAAAGGGAGCAGATGCGTCTTCAAACCGGTCTTCTCAAGAGAAGGGAAGGACTTGGAGCGCACATATGACGCTGAACAGCTGTAATCTGAAATCCCAGTTTGTAAACCTCACGGTTGCTCCCAGGACCTCAGTTCTCCATGCTCTGCCCCTGCCTCTGTTTTTCTTGCTGCTGGCTTGGGCTTTCTCATTTTTGCCATATCCCTGAAATAAGCACAACAAGTAGAGTAGGGGGAAGATTTTCTTTGACACAATGGGAAGTTAAACTCCCAGTTTCTTTGGAAATCAATGGTATCTGAGCTGTGTAACTCTGATGTGTGCTTTTTAAAATAATCCCCCTTCTACAGTGTGTGCAGCTGATTTGCAGACCTACTAAATCCACAAGCCAAAATCCTTCTCAACATTTTTTCTTTCAAAAGAATCTAAACATGTAAAATAGTTGCCTTTCTAAATTAAGCACTCAAGTCATCCTTCTTATTACTATTGTTCCCTGCAAGACTTCACATATTTTTCTAAAGGGGTGAAAAGTTACAACTTAAAGAAAAAGAACTAAAGCTTTTTGTTAACTTGCAGGAATGTAAAGAAGTTCCTACAGCTAATAACCTGATTTTACAGGGGGCTCGTGTATATTTTTTTTTAATCTAAAAACATCAAATTCAGTATTTCTCAGGTTATTTCTGCTCTAAGGCTGGGGCTCAGACACCAAGTACTGTCCAGATAATTAATGGTATATCTCTGCTGGGGTTTCCCTTGCACAAAAATATCTAGAAAGCCAAAATTGCTGGGGGATCATTTGATTCTCGGTTATGAAGCACTAATTCCTCTAACAGTCCTTAGGATTATAATTTATTTCCATTAAAGGCTTGGTGACAGGTTTTATTCATCATTTTTTCAAAAAGAGTAGCAAGCATACTTTGGCAAAGTTTGAATTAGATTGAGGCAAACACAGCTTGACCAGCTTTTGTGGATGGAATCAAAATGATCTGGAGATGGACTTTTGGATACTTAAAGAAAGATAATAAAAGACAAAAGAATTCCGGATCCATGCTAGGATATTTTGGCTCTTTTCCAGTTGATAACTAAACTGGCAAGCCACAGCACAAATTCAATTCTGGTTGAGAGGAATAACAGAGGCTGAGGAAAGGGTGCCAGCACTGTCCCTGTCCGGCATGATGCCCATCTTTGGTGGCCTGCAGGACCAAATCAGAATCCGTTTTGTCTGCAGCCAAATAGAAACTTGCAAGAGACATTCCAGAAAGTGCCTCTGCATGCTGAAGTGAGTTATTTTGAAGAAAGATATCTTCACACAGCGGAAAAATATCTAGGAGCTAATACATAAAATACCTGCTCATGAAATCCTATAATCAGAGGGAATATTATAAAATTTACATGAACATAGAGAGACAAATTGACTGGTGTTATTGGTGTCCTTCCACAGGACTTACTTTAACTCCTTAGCTCTCAGTAATGTTCATGTCCCACCCTCACTTTACCTAAATTGTAGGAGTTTATTCTGATCCTGAATAAGAGGATAAAAAGCCAACAGACA